>RPOG01001867.1:0-121221 GCA_008086565.1 Thalassoma bifasciatum
TCTGGTTTTTATTCTAAAATGATCAAATAATAGTAATAAAACACTTCACTCAGCTGATACATGAGCACTGACTGAACATGTGATACCTGGATGAGGATCCTGCCTCTTTTCCGCGTAAATCCTCTTCTGGAGATGGAGATACTGGAAGTCTGGTTCGAAGAGCTGACAGTGAGGGATGGATGAGCATCTCTGCTATTTTATAGAGCCTTTATCTTATCTTCTGTGGTGGTGGGCGCCTGAATCAACAGCGCCCGTCAAGTGACCAATCAGCTTCAGGCAGCGCGTCCTTCGCCTCTTTTCCCCTTTTTTATTCTTTACAGTGCTCAGTTCCCTGCTTTATCTATTGTAGTCTTGTCTTTGATAAGGGGCCATACATGTTTGTCATATCAAAGACCATTTTATTTCAAAGTAGGAGTTAAGTCCAGGCTTTTTTAATCTACTCATTAATTTGCAACAAACTTTCTGAGACATATTTTAATATATAAGAACATGACCAGTCACTGGTATTCTACATTGGTTTAATGATCATTAGGTAGAAAAAAAAAGCATCTCATGGTGATGCAGTGCTTCATTCATTTCATGGTAAACCTGCTGGAGACCTTGGGTTAATATTATTTCATATTGCTTGACATTGTCATCGGCTCAAAGAGGACACGATATTATCAAAGATTTTAGAGATTAATGTTGTCATTCACACTTCAGCCATAGTACAAGACCAAAGGTGTCCGAATGAAAAAAATTTAAATAGAATAAAATAAAACACATAAAATGGCTCATGAAAGAGAAAAGAAAAAAAAACGTGAAACGCAAATGTCCTCCTTCTACACATTCATATCTTCCACAACTGACGCACCAAATCAATGTTCAACTTGGCACATTAAAGCAGAGTGCCCATTGAAATAACTTGGGACTAGTTTGGCACTTCCTTATCCATTTCTTTTTTTCTTTTTTTTTTCTTTTTTCCCCCAAATATAAATGTCTCTTTACTGATTAAGAGACCTTTGAAATAGTCTCCTCCTCAAATTTTCATGCGATCCACATTGGAAACATCTAGAATATTACTGTCTCTTCCCATAATTTATTCCTGCAGCACATGGTGCAGTGTTGCTTTTTCCAAACGTGCATATCACTACAATAAATAATTGAAATTTATTTTACAATCTCATATTGCAAGAACGTGCCATGTAGTTAACACTGTAGTCATGGTGATGATATAAATCTGCTTTTAAAGCAAAGTTTGATTACATTTCAAATCTTATCATTGTGTGCGTAACACGTAGTTTTCATCGTCGTTGCGCGATCTGATATGTTTGGCTTTAAATATTCTGGTCTGTTTCGACTTGTAACTGTCCTAAGTGCCTCAGAAAGCTGTTATCTGAAGAATTTCTCTCTGTTGGCTCAAAAAAAACCTTAAGTCTTTCCATTAAAGTATTGTTTTTATGTCTTATAAAACTGTACAAACATTTGCTGAATGCGTTAGGGCGCAGAGCTCCAGTGACTGAGCCGGTGCAATTACGCATGAAGCTTCCAGACAAAGAATACAACAAAGAGTAAAATCTGTTGTGTGAGCCGGCAGCACAAAGGGTCCTTTGTGTTGTGTTTTGTTTGTGGTGAGAAATAAAGTTACTTTTTTATAAAGAACATAAGCTTTTCTGTGTGCGCTTTCACATCTCCACGTGCGCTATTGCCCCAACTCATGTGCGCACAATATACATATAATTTATCTTCACGTACAGAAAGTTTAAAGCTACTAAAATGTGTCAACAACATCCAGTCACGTTTCGGCTCTCCTGGGGTGAGAGGGGAAGTGTAACAAAGCTCAAATATGATTAACAAACGCCAACAAAAGATTACAGAAAGCCCTCTTTAACTTTCTGTCTAAATATGTGTTTTGGGAACAATCTGGATACCATATGCTTTCAACAAACTGGGCAAATACAGCACTGAGATAGGAGGTTGTGTCTTGCTGTTATAAAAGTCACGAAAGTAAACTGTATATTACTACTTTACAAATAATCATTGATGCCAAATCCATATTGTGATATCACGGACAGGTGTGGGTTTTAACTAGTCTGTGTCTGTGGTTGATTTTTATCAGGGAATTGTAGAAACCTGCTTGTTATGCAAAGCAAAGGCAAACACAAGCGCCCAGTGTGGAAATAGCAGATATCAGAGTAGACTTGGTACGAAAAGTAATTGAACAATATAATGAGCAAGCTACAGAGCAGGTGATACCTGCCTGATGTCTCTGAGTAACACTCCCTCAACCACCACCCTATTGCTTATTTATATAACGAAATCTATTTATTATTATTTTAGCAAACAGAGCTACCAGGTGGGGCTTTATTTTCGTCCTCAGCTTTTTTGTTTGAAGGACGTTTTCAGGAGGCAATCAAAGTCTAACAACTCGCTAACCAGATTGTTGTCATCCCAAACTAGCAGAGAAGCCATTCAATGTGGCCCACTCCTCTCCTTCTTTTTGGCAAAGAGCTACTGTGAGAGGAAAAAAAAGAAAAAAGAAAGTTCTTCAAGAAAGAAAAAAAAACATCTTAAAAACATTTAATTGCAACCCGGATGCCATATGTACACCTCTTGTGAAACCCCTCAACAATGTAACAGCCTTTTAAAAAGTATGGAGTGCGCCTTGGAGACGTGTGCGCTTTTGGAGAATTGCGCACGTCTTGACCAGAATGACCCCAAACACACTTTACACAAGAAGTAATTCACTTTTAATGTGCTTTGCAGTTTCCTTTCACACGCAATGCATTGTACCCACTCACCTCAGCTTTTGAAGACGGTGTACACCAATTACAGTGGGATATCTTTTAGAGGCAGTTTGTCTTTCTCTAAAGACTGGAGCTTTGGAGCACCAAAGGGGCTGAGGCTGCAAGTCGCCTCCTTTCAGACACTCCACAAACGCAGGGCTTTTTTTTTGTCTCTCGTCATGTTGATAGCATGTTTACAGAGTTAAAGCGTGTCTGTTTGTGGGTTGTTAAAAACTGACGTGACTGTTATACAAATGGATACTGGGAAGAAAACTTTATACTTGGACTAAATTCACTTTTAATAGGTTTAATTTGTCCATTTAAGGGCAAAAAGGGGAATTTTCATTGGGAAAAATAATGATTAAAAAAATCTAGTAGGGGCTGGTAGGTAAACAAACTAACAGACAAAAAACTTTGTGGTACATCCATCCATGTACACATCCTTTTATCCCCTGACATCTGGTATTGTGCAAGGGGCACCCAACACCTGGACAGGTCACAGGTCAATCTCAGGGCATCATTAAAAACATAACTTTTATTTATACTCATTCTAGTTTCTACAGTCAGTTTGATGTAGATCAATTAATTCAACTGACTGTGAAGGATGTCTGGCTTTCTGCTTCAAGAGCACGGGCAGTTCTCGAAAATTCTCCACGATTTCATCTTAAAATTCACAATGGAATGAACCGATTAATTGATTCTTCGAGCTTTGATTAAATAAAATAAAATAAAATAATGATAATTAAAAAACAAAAAATATAATAATAATAATAATAATAATAATAATAATAATAATAATAATAATAATAATAATAATAATAAACACTTGCGTTGTGGAGTCTTTAAATCCCCAACGCCTAATTTTTTTACATTCAGAGATCATCCAGAGAAATTAAATAAAACTCAAATGTTAATCAACTGTTAATATCAAACTAGTTGGCTGCTGTGTCTCTTTTTTGATGGAATAAAAATCACACTTTTGTGGACTACACACAACACATTTTTTTCTATTTCTAAGTTTAATATTTTCCCTATTACAGTTATCTTTACTGTAAAAAACGTTCATCCCTTATATTTAATCAGAATCAGAATCAGAATGACCTTTATTGCCAAGTATCTTCAAGAAGCATACAAGGAATTTGACTTTGGTTTCAACTGTGATCTCTTTGTACAAAAATCAAGTAAGAATAAACATTAAATATCACATGTGTTAGAAAAAACAGATATTAAGTTACTACAAATTAGAAATAAAAAAATATTAGAAATATAGAAACTTTGTACAAGAGGAAGAAGGAAAATACAATATATATGTATATACACATTTACATATTTAAATTAAATAGTGCAATGAAAAATGTGCAACAGAGAATGTGCAAGACAGCGGGATGACGGATTGATTTTTTTTTTTCTTTTTTAACTGTTCATCAGTGTGACGGCCTGTGGGAAGAAACAGAAGTGAATAAGAAATAAACCTTAATTTCTCACCGTTCTAACTCATTGCTGCAACTTCACTATCAAAGTGCACGCGCATTAAAAACCGTATCTCTCCCATGACAATAATTTGTATCAGCAGCATTGATCTTCATTATTGTTAGTGGGGTTATATTTGCAGTGCAGTGCACGGCCGCACAGAGGCGCTTTTTTCACTCTCAGAATCAAAACAACGTTACGAAAGCAGCTCTTAGTGATGCCTTCATTTAGTGTCGGAAATGTGCAAATCACGTGTCAAACTTTCTATAGCACAGTGGTAAATATAGTACATACCACAGCTGCTGCTGTTGTGAGAAAACGGAACTTAACAGAGATATTCATGTCTGCAAGCAGCACATGAAGTCACTAACGAGTGGACTGAGACACATGAAAAGAAACTGTATTTTTTTGTCCTTTTTTCTTTTTTCAATCTGACAGCTTTGACAGAGTGAAGTTTTACATAAAGCCTATAAAATTTTTTCACAAAATTAAGATTGTTGTTTTCCCCAGGCTTTTAACAATTCAGACGTGTAAACCTAAAGTCAAACAGAAAAACTGAAGAGGTGGCCAACATTACTGGAACATTTGGCATGGTAAAGAGCTTATAATGATAATTATAATATAGTAACGATTAAATGAATGAAATGGCAACAAAGTCATCATTATGATCTGGAAACAACAGAATAGAGTCTGCAAAATGAAATATGGGTAATTTTCTTTGTTACGAAAAATGACAATGATGGACTGGCTCCCTCAAGTCCAGACCTCAGCCCCATCCAGCAGATCTGGGCAAGTTGAAATAAAACTAGACAGATCTATTGTACACTAAAAGAAACGGTAAAAGATGAAATAACTAAGGAACTTATCAAGAAAAAAAACAAAAACAACAACAAAACATTTTCAGGTTGGCCAGTTGTTACAAAAATTTCGCCACCACTGTAACTATTTTTAATTTAATTTATAAGGTTTGTTTGAATTCATAATTTCATTTATTTCTTCTTATTAATATTGCAATAATAATAATGATGATAATAATGATAATAATAATAATAATAATAATAATAATAATAATAATAATAATAATAATAATAATAATAATAATAATAATAAATGAAATAATAACAATAATAACAATAATAATAATAATAATAATAATAATAATAATAATAATAATAATAATGATAATAATAATCACATTACTGTTATTATTATTATTATTATTATTATTATTATTATTATTATTATTATTATTATTATTATTATTACTTTGTTTCCTCAACACATTATACTTTTCTGCTTTGTTGAATGTTCATCTCGTGCTCGGGATTGTCGTTTCCGGGGGTCACTTAAACACGGCTCGGTGCTTTGCTAAACAATCCGTTTTCGAGGTTAAAACAAGCGAGGCTGCGCTTTTCCAATAGTAGATCTATAAAAGCCTCGGCTCAACACCAGGACAAGTCTCTAACCAGTCGTGCTTCATCCGGGTCTTTGTCAGATCTACGGTGCTGAGTCCGCGCGCGGCTCCTTCTCTCTGTGGGTCACTTCCTGACTCGGTGTTAGCTTGGAGCTTATTGTAGCATGTAGTTTAGAGCCTGACTCTCACAGCAGGCGGCTTCAGGTCACTTTCCTGCCCAACACACAGCAAAGGGAAGTTTCGGAGACGGTTTACCTCGACAACATGGATTACTGGGTAAGAGTCGCTTCACTTTGGTTAGTTTTTGTTACCGTTACATGCAGGAAAAGAAGAAGGACGGAGGCAGTGAAGCCACAAGGAGGCTTGTTGTGTATCACTGACTTGTTTTTGCTCCTGTGATGTACGAGGAGCTCAAACACTCTGAAAGACAATGAGTGTTGAAAATAAAACAATACTTTCCCGATTATTTCAGCTAAAACACGTACTTTGGAAAATACTTTGAGTTTTCTTACATGGGATGAGTTTTGCTCAAGTGGAAAGATTGTAAACATCATTCACATGTCTTCATGTTCAGACACAAGTGCTCAAAATCTGCTTTTATTTTGTAGAGAAGTACCTGTTGGTGTAAACTTCTTATTTGTATGATTTTCTTTCTACTGCAACAACTTCAGCTCTGATAATACAGATCATGTTTATCCAAACTATACTCTACACTGCTCTTCAATCCTCTTATAATAACCTTAAATATAGTGATGTGATATGAGGTTTTAAAAGACGATACTTCATCTTAGACAAATAAACTGCCAATGAGAATAGTAATGTTTAATCTCTGAATCATAAAGCAGACTCCTGCAGTTCAACAGACTCTTATCAGATAAAGAGTGATAAGAGATTTAATCCAAAGCCTTGTTGTCACGTTATGTCATGATAGTTTGAGGACAGTGTAGATGTTTGAAAACAGCCTCACAGAAGCAGAATTACTTTCCCTACACTGATCTGATCTCATGATCTGTCTTTGTCACACAGCCACAATGATGTGCTCGCCGTCTGTTTTCCCTACATGTATCCAGGAGCCGCCACCTCACACCCAGTACATTTCCATGAGAACATGACCTTCCCCCTGAGACAACAAAAGCTCTCCTTTTAGAATAGTCAAATGTTGTATGAGGGGAAGCAGAAAGGGGTGGGCGTCCACTGTTCGACAATGAGTTTGACAGTATGGGTACAATAGCCTTTGTTCCAACTCTTTCTTCATTTTCCCGATGCAAAGAAAGCACCGAGCGCTTCATAAAGGGGTGTGGATGAACCTGAAGTGTAACATAAGCCAAAAAAAAGGAGTTGGATAACTGAGAGAGACCTTTATCTTCAGGGGCAGACTTGTCTTTTACGCTGATGTCACACAACACCGTTCAATCTATTCTTTATGACACGGTGCTCACCTAACTGCACGTCTGCTCTCTACCTTTACATACAAACATGAAGTCCCCTGGTGATAACAACACTCAGTTCTCCTTTTTTTACACAGCTGAGTTTTCGTAACGTCCTCACTTGGCTCCGTGCAGCTGATCTCGCCAAACTTGTATGAGGTGATATTATCTAGACAAGCAAGTATGGCAAATCTAGTTCTGGCTTGGTCAGACTGCTCCTGCTCACAGAAAACCCTGGAATAATATAACCCCACATTATTTCAGATCAGGACACAGATAGAGAAAGCTTCTGTCTCAGCTGTGTAAGGGAATTTATTTTTTATAAAGGTAAAGGAGTTTCATTTCACGCAGCAAAGTCTTGGATTACTTAAGGTATTGTCTTTTGTACCTTAAGCTTTCACCATCTGATAATGGTTGAGAAACAAGTGTCCCCACTATCAGACAGCTTGCTGTTGTGCCATAAAAACACAACTCCAGGAAGATAAAGAGGAGATACTTTGCTGTGCTTATGAAACTGATTCCACATTGCAAAAACTGAAATCCACAAGCACATTTTATTCTCATTTATACTAAAAAAGTGTCTCCAATTGAGATATCAAAAGACAAAAATTGACTCTGAGGCGTCATTTTTATCTCTTAATATCTTGAAATTAGACATATTTTCTAGACTTCTGGCTTGATATGATGCAGGAGTTCTTCCTATGACCCAGCTGGATCAGTTTGACTTCACTACGTGGTGAAATAGCTTCAGTCAGATTTACATTCAGGTTCAATCTTCCTGGTTTTTGTAAGGAGAAAGATTCACTATGTATCAGTCATAGTCCAGTTTCCTGTCTTATCTGATCAGGATTGATTATAAAACATCCCTCCTCTGGTGTGATAAGTTGTTAACAGTTGGAGTGCTGGGAGGAGTCTGATGTTGGCTTAGTTAGTGTGTGTCCCTCACACACTTAATCAGAGAGTGAAGAGACAACTGTCAATTCAACGGTCAGAAGAACAGCTGCAAGTGTCTGTTTACTGAGAGTATCCAACTTAATCGGTCTGAGAATGATGTCTGGCGTAAGTACTGAAGTTTTATTTGAGGATTTAAGCAAATATTATTCTAAAAATCAACATTTATGCAAATTTATGTAGGTAATTTTACTGAGATTGTATCATAAGCATGATCTAAAGATGTGCTGAATGAAGGAGCTGTTATTGCTACAATAATTATGAACCATGGGAGTTTTGAGTCTCAGTTTAACTTGTTTTATTTTAGAGACATGCTAACCAGGCACTTAAACAGACTACTAAATGATCTACTGCGCAGAACGTTGTGATTGCGATTTGGATTTATTTTGTGATAATTTTTAGGTTCCCCATCTTATGTGTTATTATCATTCTTTGCATTATTACAAGCCTTTATTTCTTGAAATGTTGATGATTATGGCTCACAGATAATGAAATACCAGATTCAGCACTTCAGAAAATTAGAATACTACACAAAGTCACTAAAAAAGGATATTGGATGCCATTTCTGTTATTCGCGACTGCTTTGCGCCCATTTCAGTCACAATTCACTCTTTTTTTTGCCACTTTTGGACGATTTTTGTGCTACTGTTTGGCCATCATTTGCAGCGTAGAACTTATTTTTATTGCTACTTCTTGCTGTTTTGCCACTTTCCCCACTTAGATTATTGTTCGTGCAAATGTAGTTTTCTACAATTTGGCTCTTTGGTTTAGGAGGGTTTGGTAACACTGGTTTAAAGTCTCCTGGAAACATTTTTGTTGTGTTTTTGATACATTTCAGGTGAAAGAAATACTACATTGTCTGCTGTTAGAATATTGCAGCAGGACGTATTGCTATTAAATCAAATTTGAAATAAATGCCCTTGCCCTACAACTCATAGATACAGTGAGACATGGAATATTTGGGAAAAAAACATACATATCATAAAATGTCATCAACATAGACTCATCTGGTTTATGGGATCACTTTGTTTTCTGGACCCTTGTAAAATGTTTACCTTTGAGTGGTTTATCATATTGTGTCTATACACATATATGTTTTGTTTAAAGTGATTAATATAAAGGTTTTTCAGGACAGCTGATTAAAAAGATCCTCTTTGTGACAATATGTGCTTTCCCAGAGTGCCTTGGAGGTGTATAAGGAGATGGTCGAGCTGTACCTGGAGCGAGGCAGGAACCAGATCAACTCCCACTGCGCGGACCTGGAGCCATGGCAGATCATTGGAGCCACAGTCATCACCACACTGGGAGCAGTCTGGATTAAGGGCTTTCTGTTCCAGCAAGAAAGTAAGATGTTACACTTATAATGGAGACAAAGGAGCAAAGAAAGTCAAAAATGTCTGCAAAATACAAAATACTCCACTGGAAGATAGCAACATCAGAGTTGGGACCTTGGATTAAAGGATTCTCATTAATAACTGTTAAATGTCAGTATCAAATTTTGAGAGTCCATACAGCAGATGTACTCAACAAGAGATTAAACAGCAGAAACTGGAGTCTGACCAAGTGTTTTTGTCTTTTTTGGTTAAAAACTAGAGGGGACCCCTGCATTTCCTTTCAGCAAATGCAGGATGTTGAAATGCTGAGCATCGCATTTGCTGAGCTCCATTTCAACTTCAAGCAATTTCTCGCAGGAAAGGCTTAATGTTGAAGTGATAAGCCACAACCCTTACCTCAACATCTCCATTGCTCTATTGAAAGCAATGCTGATGCTCAGCATTTCAACACAATGATAAAAAAATCTTATTAGACTTAGCATGAGCTTCACCCGACAATCCAGAAAAATGTCTTATTATAAAATAATTCTTGTAAAGCGAACAAAACATCATTCTTAATTCAGGAAACTTGCCTTGCTTTAAGTCAAATAAAACTATTTTAGATCATTTGAATGTCTCAATATGAGAAACTAAACATGTAAATCTTTCTTTCTTTCCCCATTGTCAGTTTTCTTTTTAACCATTATAACCATTTTTGCCGGTAGATTTCTTGATAGTACTTTTTCTGGACTTGTCGGCTCATTGTGGCTCATATTAAGTTTTATACAATGACTTTGAGCTTCTTTTGTGTTTGGATCTCAGTATTTGCTCTCAGTGTTACACAGTTTTTAATGAGACTCCCTTTTCCCAAGGTCCCTTGACCTCTGTTGTTTGTTTCTCTTGCATGTTTAGCTGAAAATGCTCTTTCTTGCTCTGTTATCAAGTAGTGATCGGTGGTAGAATTTCACAAAAACAAAGTGAGCACATCTGTTTTTAGAGTCAGAGCTAACCCGAGATCAAATCCCTGCATATATTCAGTGTGTATAATAACACACTCTTAAATCAATACTCTGTGACCTTGGCCCTAGTTTTTTTTTTTTTTTTTTTTCATAAGCCATGTCCTGTCCTGACATGTGATTCCAGGCTGTAGTCAGATGTTTCATGCTTGTGGACCAAAGTGTGCCAACCCTGACCTAAGCTTCCTGTCTGTCTGTTAGGTCTCCCTTCACGAATCAAGAAGCAGTGCTTTCGACTCATCAGAAAAATACCCTTTGTTGGTGGAGCGGTGAGTGTTTTTGGTGAATCTGTTCCTTCTTTTCCCCTGGAGATGACTCTGCAGTCGGCTGAGGCTGTGAGTCACTCTTGGATGATAGATTACAGCATGCTGAGGGAGCAGACCTTTGGCACACTTAATATCAAGCTCTGGTGATAACACACGGTTACTTCTGAAGATTATTGTACTAATGCAGTGCTCAGCTTCAGGCATTACCAGATGATTTCTTGAAATATTGAAACAACTGAAGGCATGTTGCTGATTTCTACTTGTTTTGTATCTCTGTTTAATATGAGCTATAATGTTTCTATTTTTGGTTCCAACCTTCGACTCTGGGTGTAATAAGTGTTATCACTAACAAACAAGCTGATGTTCCTGAACATAAAATAACATTTAAAAAGAAAATACTGTCAAGGCAGATACCCTACATTAAAGAGGGGGTATTGTGCTTCTTTCCAGACTTCATTCTGTCATCCTGTCTTCGTCTGAAAATGCTTCATTGTAGCAGCTGTCTCTTTAAAACCTTGTACACATTTAGCCAGGTGTTTTCAAAAACTCAAATTCCCCCTCATTCCTTTTAAAAGTAGTTTTGTCTACACCTAATTGTTTGTGAAAAAATGTTATCTGTAGCCTGGCAAACCTGTCAAAGAGTGCGGCTCGAAGCATGCTAGACCAATAGGTGGCAGTGTTTTTCAGATGTAAAATCCATGCCAGCCAATCAGAATGACTCCCTGTCATTCTGTCCATTCTGCCAGATTTAAACATGCCTCCGGGATCTTATGTTTGGATTGATGAAGAGGTTTTCTCTTCAGCGTAAGTAATACGATGCGCTTGAAGAAATGAGCAAGTAAGAAGTGTTTGTATCAGTGTTCAAACTAACACGCCTGCAGCATTCATGCACCGCAAAACGTTGCATATATGTGACGTCAGTGGATTTTTTTTGTCGTAAGGTGTGACGTTTGAGGTACAAAAACTCAAACCAGCGTATACACGAAACCATGGAACTGATGTTTTCCAAAGTCTTGGAACCACTTTTGCCAGAGCTTTCAGAAAAGATTGTTCTTTGTTATGTAAAAATGTGGTTTCATGTGGATGACAGGCCTAAAAGTGAAAATTTATGCGGTTTCATAGATACCCGGGTACGTGTGGACATAGCCTAAAGCTTCCCTCTTCACAAACCCCATTCCCTCTGATTGGACAGCTCTCCATAGGTCTGTTGAGGAGGGTGGGGCTATGAGCAGACCTTGGTGTTTGAAGCCCACCCCTCCAACGTGTCATGAACCAGTTAGGAGATGCTTATGCAATTACCACATCAATTCCCAAAGATATGAAGATCTCATACTGTTTTTCCAGCAGTGTTTTGATCAGTTAACAGGCAAAATCAGAGATTTCTACATTATAAGAATATGTAGAGGTTTGAAAATCTGCACATTCTTAGACTGAACATCCAGTACTATTAAAGCAGAATACCCCCTCTTTAAGTCAGTTTATCTACTTTCTGAGATATCTGATGTTAATGAAGCTGACGTTTTCTTCTTCTCCTGACAGATCCAAGGCCAGCTCAATAAGGCTTTGGACGACATGTCTGCCAGTCTGTGTACTCTGAAGAATGGGATGAGCTACACCAAACAGCTGCCTACTAAAGGACTCTCTCAGAGCCAAGTGCTGGACAAAATTAGAGAGTATGAGACTTTGAGTAAGTCATCACTCATTCCTCAGGTCAAGGTTCATTTTCCCAACAGCTGACTTCCTGAAATGTATTTCTTGTTGATGTTAGCCAAAGAAAACTTCTGCCTTATTTATTTTCAATCTGAGAAGACTCTTCCTTCTAATGAGGCAGCGTGTGCTTTCAGATGAAGTCCCGTGGGAGAAAGGATGTGTGTCAGGCGCCGTGTACTGGGGCGATGAGACACTCACCAAACTGCTCGTGAAGGTATGAAGATGTGTTGTCATCATCATTAAAATGAACGGAAGAGAAACCTTTTTTTTTTACAACACAACCACTTCCTTTGTGTGGTTCTCTTTGCTAAATATGAACGTCTCTCTCATTTTCTTCTCTTTTCACTCCAGGTGTATGGAGACTTTGCGTGGAGCAACCCTTTACATCCAGACATCTTTCCAGGTGTCAGGAAGATGGAGGCAGAGGTAGTTAGGATGACTTGCACTCTTTTTCATGGTGGACCTAACTCCTGTGGCACAGTAAGTTACTGCGAAGAGATTGTAAGTTACTTTATGAAGGGTCAAAATCATAGATTGTCATTTAAGCTCTACTCTTCTTTTATCTTTTACTCCAGGTCACCTCAGGAGGAACTGAGAGCATACTGATGGCCTGCAAAGCCTACAGAGACATGGCATTTGAGCGTGGGGTTAAATACCCTGAAATGTAAGAGCACTTTCACATAGATGTGTGGAAGTTATGTTTGTTGGTTTTCATATCTTTGTAAGAAATAATCGTCTTTTTAAAAGCTTTTAAAATTGTGCTATGATCTAATTCAAGGGTAAATTAATGGGGATGTCAGTTTTGAGGGTTCACTTTAAGGTAATTGAACAGCCTCATAAAACTAAGTTATGTTATTTCACTTTTAATCCTTTCTAGTTTTTAGTCTATTATTAAATTCAAAAGATCTGAGGTCAGATGAACGTTCTGTCTCTTATTGTTCACTTTTTTCTGGCATTTCGTTACACTCTGTACTGCAGGAACTGAAATCTCTGCATTGCTTTTGTCTTAGTTTAGTAAATAAAGTCTAATTAGACTTAATAAGCCACTTAATGAGCCACATTCACCTGACAGGTCTAGAAAAATGTCTAATTTCAAGATGTTTAAACTAAATTAGGGTAAGGCAATTAGTTGCAAAATAGATTAACTTGCAATATAGCCTGCTGCAAATTTCTTATCATAGACAGCGCAGTATTTCTTCAACTCCAATTGTTTCCTACAGTTTTTTGGAGTAGATGTTACAGGCTCTACAGCAGTGTTACTCAGCTTTTAGCAACTAAGGAGCCAAATTGTTAAAAACTGCCTTTGTAGGAGAAACAATCTAAGTAGTGAAAGTGTCAAAAAACAACAAGGGGTGGCAATAAATATATGTTTGTGGTGTGAAAAGGGGTGAAAAATCAGCAAAAATGGATGAAAAGGGACAAACTTTGGGAGAAAATTTGAAAATGGCCAGGAAGCAGCAAATAAATAAGTAAAAAATGTCTAAAATTTACCAAAAATCAGTTTCATAAAAGTTATTTAATCCTAGCTGTATTTAATGTAATGTGAAATGAAATAAAAAGAAAAGAAACGTTAAATACTTTATTAACCGCATTGATTGCACATATGATGGACAACCAAAAAGTAATCGCACAAAAAGTTGGATTTGCAAAATAAAAAGATAATTGCAACTAAGTTATTTTTGCAAATCATTCAGCCCTAGTTTAAAGACTGAAATGATGCCTGAATAACTTTGAAAAAATCTACCAATGGGGTAGGAAAAACATCCTGTTTGGTGTCTTGAGATCAGAAAAATGTTGTCATACAAGAAGTAAAGGAAGTAAATTGACAGATTTTGGTTTTTACTCTTCACAAGCATTTCAGGCTTCATCCATGTCTTTAGTATATTACGATGAGATTGGTTTTATTTTGGACCTGCCGGTTGAATGTGGCTCATATTAAGTATAAGAAAATGTTTACTAAAAAAGAGAAACAGTCGTTTAAAACTGAGTTTTTGCTGATTGAATGATAACACTTGTGCATCATAAATAATACTGAAGAACCTGAATCAGGAACAAAAAAAGGTATTTTCTGTTTTGTGTTCTCTTGACTTTATTTCCTTTCTGCCTGTTTTTTTACAGTCTTGCTCCCGTGAGCGTCCACGCAGCTTTCGACAAGGCAGCGCACTACTTTGGAATGAAACTTGTTCACATTCCCCTCGACAAGAAAACGATGCAAGTGGATGTAAAGGTAGAGTGAGGACAGACAGCAGGTACTTATTGATTACTTCCTCGAAACTTCAGTTGGTCACATGTTGTTTCTTTTCCTCAAAGATGATGAAGAGAGCCATCAACAGCAACACTGCCATGCTCGTGTGCTCAGCGCCTCAGTTTCCTCATGGAATCATGGATCCTGTGGAGGAAGTGGCCAAGGTCAGAAGTGAATCATGTTTGGGTTCAATTAAATCCGCAGATTAAAGTGTAGACGTCTGATTCACTGATGCTCTTCTTGATGTTTCCCAGCTGGCTGTGCGCTATAACCTCCCTCTGCATGTGGATGCCTGTCTCGGTGGTTTTCTTATTGTCTTCATGGCCAAGGCTGGTTACACACTTGCCCCATTTGACTTCAGGTTAAAAGGTGTTACCAGCATATCCGCAGACACTCACAAGGTAATCACCGGCGCTCTTTAAACCTTCTCTCAGTGACTCGCAATAGATTTCTGTTTTCTTCTACTAATTTCATAAATCAAGGATAAAAAGCCCAAACTTCCTACGCAAATGGGATTAATCGCAAGTGAGATTAAATCGCAATATATCCTACTGCAATATTCTAATCACAGACAACACAATTTTTCTTCAAGCTGAAATTTGTCGGAAAAAAATGTTTTGCAATCCAATTTTTATGCTCTACACCAGTTTTACTCAACCCTCCTCAATCAAAGAGACAAATGATTGAAAACTACCTTTGCAAGAGAAACAATCAAAGTGGTGAAAAAGAGGTGAAAACAACATTAAGTGGCAAGAAATGATCAAGAAGCAGCAAGAATGGGTGAAAACCATTGACTGTATAATCAGTGGATGTAATGACATTCAGCCCTAACTGAAGCCTCCAGTAGATGCCCCGCCCCCTGATGTCTGGCTGCAGTATAGGTCATAAGCCCCGCCTCTCCATGCATTCCAGATACAAGTCAGAAAACTTAAAAAAAAATTATTACACCTCATAGAAATGATTCTCACATCCTTACACTGCAGTGATATGAAGATGTTATTTGGCTGCATGAGAGTTGGTTTTATTAGAGTTAGTAATTAGACGTTAAAAACTGAGTTTTAAGTTTCGTTTCATGATAATTGACAGCTGGTGTTCATGAGTAGTTTTATCTGGGATATAAGAAACTTGGGGGAAAGAGAGCCAAAAAGAGACTACACCTTCGAAAGGATAAGAAATAAATATTATTATTTCTTTTTCTTTTACTCAGCTCCACCCAAATTCTCTACTGTGCAGACTCTGGCTGCACAATGGCGGCCAAATCCGGCTCCAGTAAGGGGGTTCTTTTGGCTTCAAAATCGTAGAACAGTGACAGGCAGAGCCACGCTGTCCATTCTATATACAGTTCACGTTGAAAACTGGGAGAAAACTTGGAAAATAGTCAGAAAGTAGCACAAATATTATCAAAAAGAGTAAAAAAAACAAGTAATAAGTGATTAAAATGGGCAAAAAGCAGTTACAAGTAGCAAAAAAGCCATCAACTGAATGAACAAACTTTTCAGGGGCCTCACATCTCTATTTAAAATCACATTTTCCATATAAATCTAAATAGCTCTTCTTATTTCAAAGTCATTTAGCCTAAGTTCTATTTATCGATTATGGTCCCTTTTTTTTAATAAAGAGTGATTTATTGCTTGTGTTTGTTTAACAACACATGAAATGAGGAACCTGAAAATAATTGCAACATAAATCACAGCTGCAATATAGGGAAAAACAATCGCTATTAGATAATCTTTTGCAAATCGTTTAGCCCTACTCCTCATTAAAAATACATTTTTTCTGTGTGTTTTATTGTTATCCCCTGCAGTACGGCTACGCTCCTAAAGGCTCCTCAGTTATCCTCTACAGCGATAAAAAGTACCGGCACTACCAGTACTTTGTAGCTCCAGACTGGCAGGGAGGGATCTACGCTTCTCCGTCCATCGCTGGCTCCAGACCAGGGGGAATCATCGCCGCCTGCTGGGCCACAATGATGCACATGGGAGAGGGTGGATACATCGACGCCACGAAGAAGATCATCAGCACAGCACGCAAAATAAAAACAGAGTACGACACATCCTCCTCATTACTTCCACTAGTAGAATCTGTGTTAGTTTATTCACTTTATCACTTATTTATTTTGTCTTCTATTCGTTCACCCTGACAGAATGCGCAAGATCAAGGGTGTGTTTGTGTTTGGGGATCCAGAAGTCTCTGTGGTGGCAATAGGATCAGATGTTTTCGATATTTTCCGTCTGTCTAATGCTCTGACGTCAAAGGGTTGGAATCTGAACACGCTGCAGTACCCATCCAGGTATTTATAAAAACAAAAAACAAAAAAAACATGTTTATACATTTGTAGAGTATGAAAACAACAAATCAAGAGTGTAACATGGTTTTGTCTGTCACAGCATCCACATTTGCTGCACAGTTCTTCACACAAAGCCCGGCGTGGCTGAGCAGTTTATCAGAGATGTCAAGGAGCAGGTGGCCATCATCATGAAGAACCCCAAAGAGAAAACCACCGGAATGGTGAGGCAGCTCTTTAAGCTTTCTTTTCAGCCATGCACACGCTGTAAGTTGAAGTATTGTATTGATATAAAATTCGTCACATTAACATCTCATGGTTTTATCAACACAGCAGCATCTAGCTAGTGAACTCTGAATGCTCTTTTCTCTGAGCAAAAATTCTCTGTGTTTTTCAGTACAGAACTAAGTAAGTGCACCTCTGTAATACTATGTTTGAGAAGAAACTACATATAACACATATAAATATTGTTTTGAGGTTTCAAATGCATTCTCTAAGCTCAATGTACTCAGTCTGACAGAAAAGGGACAGCAGAGTAGAAGAAAGCTAAACCAGAGAGTGATAGAGCACAGGCTAAAGGCTCAAACACAACAACCTGTTAGTGGTGTTTTTTCCAGGCCACATGCAGCAGTTATACTACAGTTATATGTTCAAACCTGAAAGTCTATCAAAAAAATGAAGAGCCAGGTTACATTTGCTCTGCTTGGTGAGGTTGGAGATGGTAGATGAACACTGGTAGGACATAACTAGGATCCAATACCTTTCAAACAACAGAGCTACATTAGTGTTGATAAATACATTACCTTTTTGCATTTTATCTGGTAAAAAGTTATCTTGAACAAAGAAAAGTAGTGTTAAAAGGAAGATCCAATCTCATTTCACTTTCAAAACAACTACACGAGTCACAAGAGTTTGTTCAAGTCCTCTGGCCGAAAGAGGTCGCTGCAGTCCACTGTCGGGATTAAATGGATTCTCCTCACCGTCACTTTAATATCTTGAAATTTCTATACATTTTTCCTGGTATTTTCAGGTGAAGGTAGCACATCAGTTCTAGCAAGAAAATTTCTAATGTAAAAAAAAGACTTCAAAACTTTATCATATTTCAGCTTTTGTAGTGTAGTTCATTCTGATAAAGTTTGAAAGTTTTCAGGAGTTTGGTGCACGTAGGAGAGAATCTGAGAGAGCACTGACCTGTTAACAGTGTCGACCCTTCTATATAAAAAACAGAGACACTTAAGTAAAAAGACTTTCAACTGAGTGTTTGTTGAACCTTTTCGTAAAAACATTTTTTGGGCTTCATTTGATCAAAAAGCTTGACAGAGACAGTGGGAATGACACGTCCTGAATCACATCAGGACAAAGTGTTGATCCAATGACCAAAACCTTTGTACAAACTGAGCTAAACCAGCACGTTTAGCATCCATCAGTTCTTTCTTCTGGAGCACGTCGTGTGTTGACTTGTGTTTGCCAGACTGAGTGTTGCTGATGGTGCATGTGTCACGTGTGTCCATCTGCTCAGGCTGGAGACTCAAGTTAACACACAGTGATTGTGCAGATTTGTCTGTCAGTTGTAAATAAAGCTCAGACTCAGCTCAACAAGCTCAAACCTGCACATGCTGAGCTGGTTCATCAGGAGCACACCCAGGAATAATATGTCATCAGTGTGACTAACTCAGAGGAAAATCAAGGTCATGTATGGAAAATCCTTTGAAGATTAAATCCTTCAATTACAGTCAAAAACAGACATTGATCTGCAGATTCACATGAAGCTCAGACAGACTGAAATGAACTGTTAAAGAGAACTTCATGCTTCACTTCCTCACCCTGAAATTCAGAGGAAAAACCTACATGATTCAAAACTTAGAAACAAACAGTATGTTTACTTTGTTGGTTGAATATTTGGCTGGAGTTTTTGCCTTTGAGAATCTGCTCATTAAAATTTGATGTGGATGAAATAGTTTTAACATCTTCTCATTGAAAGGGCTGAAAGAAAAGAAACACCAACCAGCAAAGTGAACTATTCTCTCAACAAGAGCACCACTTTGAAGCCTTTTGGATTTTGTCCTGATTTGTTGGTTAACTCCTCTTCAGATGTTCACAGCAGCTGGTTTCACAGACACCTTTGGCTATATCTTTAGCGCTCGCAGCCGTTATTACTGCTGGGTGCCTTTAAACAAAGTCCTCTATGACTCAGAACACCTGGTTTTTCACTTTTTTTACTGCGTGTTGAGACTCAACACTGGATGTAAATAATATGCAAAAGATATCTTTGTTTATAATGTACTTCAGGGGACATTGAGTTGAAGTTTTCTTTCATTATACATCAATCAAATAAAACATTTTTTTTCTCTCACTTCATTAAATAAATCAGGTTTCTCCATTCAACAGTCACACAACTGCTGTATCTGCAGTGTTTCCCTACGCTAACAGCCTTTTGGGGGGTGGGGGGTGCTACTTTTAAGATAGCGTGCTGTCATCATGGAAATGGCCTTGCGCTTGAAAGCTTTTTTTCTACATTTCACATTATTTTTCCAAACTCTCTCTCCACTATACAGAGTGTGCTTGTCTCTGTGTTTGTGCGCTTCATAGACTATATATAGAATGAACAGCGTGGCTCTGCCTTTCACTGTTGTAGAGTTTTGAAGCAAAAAGAACTTCGTCACAGGCGCCACCATTGTGTAGCTAGAGTCGGCACAATGGGTGCAACCGGCAGACAAAAAGAATAAAAAATTATATATATTTATATTCTTTTGAAAGTCTAGTCTCTTCTTGGCTCTCTTTCTCAAAGTATCTTGACTGGAAAAACTACACAATAACGGCAGCTGTCAATCAGCATAAAACGTGACGTAAATCCCAGTTTCTAACATCTAATAAATAATGAAAAAACAAAGCTTCTTGACACAATGCAGCCAAATGATATCTTCATATCACTGTAGCATAAGGATGTGAGAAACGTTTCTTCAAGGTGTATTAATTTTTAAAAGTTTTACCACCTCTTATTTGGAATGGATTAGGAGAGTTTTTGACCGATACTGCAGCCAGTCACTAGGGGGAGCAGTTTTGTGACAACCTCACTTTGAGTTGAAATTGCGTCTCTGATTTTTACCATCTGTGGTGCATTCACCTGTTCATATCTGTGAACGCATCAGGGTGGAACTCTGCCGTTCACGATACAGAAAGCAGGAAGAGAAATGTGAATATGTGACCAGGTTGAGACAGAAATGACATCCCTTCATTTAAATGAGATAAATACCATAAGGCTGTTTAGTCTGTTAAATAAAAGAATGAAGTATAACCCTGATCTATGATAGAGGTGACCTGAAATGACTTCTTCTGAGATCTGCTTGTCCTATCTTTGCTTTTCGTAAGTTTCTGACAAATATAGAGCTAAAGCGACACATGATGACATTTGAGGAACAGAAAGTGTCAGTGCTTTCAAAAAACAGGAAGTTATTTTGTGAATAACTTCAACATTCCCTGTTTTTGTCGGAGTGGTGACGCACATGTCACATTTTCACAGAGGGAGCTTTGTTTCTGAGGCATGGGAGATGTGACTTCCTCCAGTATTTGTTACAAATCATGGACAGTCTGATCCATGGATGTAATCTCTGTGAGGTCATCTTTGTTATTCTGATGCAGAGTTTTACAGATCTTAGGAAATACTGAAATAATCACCATCCATGCAGTGTGTGTTGTAAGGCTGGGTATGTTAGGAACCCCACAATTGATTTTCATTCTTTAGGTAGCGGTATGAAAATTTTACCTCATGGCTATTGTGACCTAAATTATTATGGTTCTCTGTATTATCGTGATATTTTTGGAAATGTGTTCAATATGTTCAGAAAGCCCTGATAGACCTGTACAAACTCAAATAGTTATAAACAATGTAACAGAGTTTATTATATTTTGAAAATATAGGCAAAACCTTATAAAAAAGTGCAATTCTTAACATCAAAGGAACATAGGTTCAGCATGTGAACAGCTGATTTGTCAGGAACATTTCCAGTAGTTCAGGTTTAAATTATACAAATCCAAACATTCAAGCTGTTCTTGTGTATTTTTAGATGCATGTGCATAAACAGACTGTTTTCTGTTTCGTGCTCAAGTTTCTGCTCAAAATGGGAGCAAGAGCATGTCTTTCATTTTGAAATGATTGGATGCTTTCTTTGTTTCTGTTTCGGTTTGGTACAACCCACTGTGCAGAGACTAAAGTGTTTCTGCAGCGCACCCCAGTTAAAATATACTCACAGCTAAACAGCCACAAGCTGCCACTGGCGGCTCCTGGCGCAGGTATTCAGCAGCTGCGGGCTGTGCGAATGCTCTGATCGAAAAGAGTGGAGGCTAAGTGCAGTACAGTGGGTGGCGCTGACGTTCCACGGTGCACTATGCATGATAAAGGGGTTTGAAGGATGATAGATGTCCTGAGCGGTCTCTCGCCACCATGATTCAATTTCTTTTTTTTTTTCAATTTATTTTGATAGAGGAGGACAGTGGATAGGAGTAGGAAAGGGGGAGAGAGTGGGGAGTGACATGCAGGAAACAGGCTGTTGGCCAGATTCAAACCTGGGCCACCCGCTTGTTGGCGAACCTCATAGTGCGTGACCTAACATACGAGGCCATCTGTGCCCCATGACTCCATTTCTTTTTTTTTTTTTAAAGATATTTTTTGGGCTTTTCTGCCTTTAATCGGATAGGGGAGGACAGTGGATAGAGCAGGAAATAAGCCTCATGGTGCGCGGCCATATCCACTAGGCCATCTGTGCCTCATGACTCCATTTCTAATCCCAATAAAGTTTAAACAGGAAGTGTAGGCTACACGGAGCACCTGCGCGGCTAGTTCGGGAGATTTTGACCAAGCTGGAAACACGGTTTTTGAATTGGAAACGGTAATTGTTATTGTCAGCTTCTTTATCGGGGTTTACCCAATACACAGGTAATCGTTACATCCAATAGCTGGTAAATATGACTAATTGATATTGCTTGGATGTTTTTGGGAATGAGCCTCTTAAAAACACTTAGTGTGTTAGTTTAAAAACACCTCCTATCAGCTAAAGTTCCTTGTTTTAATTTTGTGTTCTGCTCCTTTGTCTTGAATCATATTTTGGATATTATAATAATTAGTGTTCATGTACAGTTTAAATCCTGTGCTTACAGCAGGTTTATCAGATATCGGCTTTTTTTCCCCCGGTATCAGTATCATCATCGGCCCCAAAAATCCCATATTAATCTGGCTCTTATCTATAGATCCACCATCCACGAACCCCAATGAAACCAAAGACTAAATTATGAGTCACCATGACACCATATCTTCATGTACAGAGGTTTATAAATATGATCCTGTCCTTGTTTGTTTCTGGTCTAACTGTTGTCTTGTTTCTCTCTCAGGGAGCCATCTACGGCATGGCCCAGTCCATCCCAGACAGATCGATGGTGACAGAAATCTCCCGGGGTTTCCTGGACTGTCTCTACAGCACTGAATTGCCCAAGTCGGACACCAGCCACATGAACGGCAACGGCAAAGCCCACTGAACGCCATCAAATGCAGGGAAACACTTGACTCTTCCCAAAGCTCAACGGTTGCCTTACCATGCATGTTTACGACGTACAGAAACCATGTGACAGATCCTTAAAGCACAAGCCTTTAGCAGTTCAAGCAGCCTAGGAAACCACTCGCAGCACTGTGCGTCACGTCGCGCAAAGAAGAAGTGTCTGATCCCAAACAGGTTTTAGATTTTTATTACTTTAATGAACATGTCTGTTTTTTGTTTTAAAGGTTCATTTCAATTTTAACTTTTCTTACACGCACGACTGTCATCACTTCAAATGATTGTAGAGGAAAACTTTTAACTGCCTTAACATTTCAGTTTGCTTTTATCCTTGATTCTCTGTTTTAAATGTCGAAGCAAAAACACACACACAGCGGCCTGTAGCACACAAACAGCTTGATCAAAGCTTTGTGCTGCCCTCTAGCCTCAAACCTGACTAACTACATGAGACAGACTCGGCATGAAGAGACCTGTTAAAGGTGTAAGTTATTATTCTCATTGTGTATGAATTTTGTAGGTTAAAGCACTGCAGTGTCCTGACATAATCAGGGTGTGTGTGCAATATGTGAGTGTTAGATTAATCTGTAATTCAGTTTGTTTGTTCTTTTGGCACTTAATAGGTTAATGTTTTGTTTTTAGGGCTGCAATCATGATCCTTCTCCAGTTGTTAGATTTGCAGACGGAGAGTGAATGCTTTTAAAATTGGGAGTTTTAGACGTCATCAATGTTCACTGACGTCTCTTGATTGAAATAAGGTGACTGAATGTTTGAGAAGTTGCTTGTAAGAGCTTCAAAGGTTATCTGAGTTGTTTTTAAATGATTGTTTGTTTTAATCAGAAAAGGTTCCACGCACCATTTAACGTAAATCATTGGATTTCTTTCTTTGAACAGACCGGGCTGGATGATGTTTCTCGCCCAGGTTTGTTGTGTTTCATCACATTTGTTGTCTCGTTGTCTGTGTAGCCACTCGTGCAACACTGTGGTTCAATAATTTGATTCCTAATTCAATCTACCTCAGTTTTTATTCAATGCAAATTTCATTTATTCATCGATTAAAAGATCTTCTAACAGTTCAGCCGCCTTTATTGTTTCATGTGTGCTGTAATGAATGGTTGTTTATTTAACGCGGTGTGGTAGACTTCCACTGACAGTGATGGAGGCCTTTGACCCCCAGACTGATCCCTTACTCCATCATCACAGTGTGTGTGTGTGTATGTGTGTGCGTGTCATATCCACTCATCAGCCGAATATGCACACAAATACTAACAGGGAGACATGTAACCAAAAGAACCTTGTGTTGTTTTCCTTCTTTCTTCCGCGTTTCTTCTTTTTCTTTTCTGTAATGTCATAGAAAAAATTCCATGTTTGTGCAATATCTAACTTCTCATGAATGAAACATGGTTTTCTTTGTGGTCCAGAGTTCAGTTGTTGGTAGCAAAGTGTCATTTATGACTCCTGGGTGTTAATTATGTCATTTCATAGCGATTGTGTTTCTAAATTTGTGTTTGTAAAAACTAAGGGGTTAGCTGAATATGAATGTATTAATGGTTTTGCATGTACACAGTTCTCCCCTCACTCAGTCAGTGCCTAGAATCAGAACATGATGTACCACTTCTGTTTTTAGTTCATTAATGTGCAAAAATGATGACTGCTGAATGGCAATAACTTCTTTTTTTTAGAAATAAAAACTAATGCATTTTCACTTTAACCCTTTACTGAGTGACTGGACTTTAATCATATCTTAATTGTGTTCTTGATTTTGTTGTGGCATAAGTGATTGTCTGTGTGCCTTTAGAGGTGTGAACCAATTTCATGATACCATTCTCAGGGATTTGTCTTAACAACAGAGATGTAGAGATTTTGTTTCACACGTGAAATGTAAAATTTTGAGGTTCTATTTCAATAATTATCAGATTTACACATGAATCTTGGAGGAACAGGAGTGTCCCTTTATCCCCCAGTCTTTAGAATTTCTGGAGGGTCTGAATGACATTTCAAATATTTATTCATGTCCCTCTCATGTTAGTTTTTCTTCATCCAGCACAGTGATATCCTGATTGTTTTTCCACATTTAATTTAGCAAAAATTCAGAAAACGTTTCATGTCTGTCCCTCTACCCGTGCTGCTGGGTTGCTTACCGACCTCACTCAAAAAATGAAACACCGATTATAATCAAATTTTTGTCACCCGGTTCCATGTAAATGTATTACGTTGGTTGAAAGCAATGTTTTTAGGGTCAACTAAATTGAACTTAAAGCAAGTGAACGTGGATTGCGGTGCAAATGTTTTTGCATTTATCCTATTAGTAGAATACTTTAAAAACCTCTGTTTTCTGGTCAAAACCTGGGCAAGGTCACTCAAAATGTAAACAAGAGGCAGAGGAAACTTCAGTCACACTGGTCAACTGATTCCATGTAAAAGTATTAGGTTTTTATGAGGCAATACTTTTAGGGCCAACTAAGTTGAACTTAATATTATTGTTTTCAACTAACTCAATACATTTTGTAACCAGTTGACATAAGACATTTAATCCAAGTCATTGCTTTTTTCCTCTTTTCTTTAGTACAGTGTGCTTAAACATCAGATTAAACAACTGAATGTGGATTGCCATGCAGGCATTTTTGCATTCGTCCTACTGGTAGAATATTTTGAAAACCTCTGTTTTCTGGTCCAAACTCAGTCAAGGTCACCCAAAATGTAAACAAGAGGCAGAGGCAATTTCAGTCACACTCACAACTCTGCTGGAATTTGCTGGGATGCACCACAGATAATAAATTAGTCTTGTGCTAAATCTGCCGATCAACACTGACATATGCGGACAGTCAGTTCAATGTTGAAAACATAAGGTTGTTTGTAGACAGACTTAATGTAAACCCCTGATAATGCACGGACCGAGTGAATTTAAGTTTGTTGTGAGAAACAGCAGCCTGTTTGAAAGTATTGATGTTGCACCTGCCAACTCAAAGTCCTACGGGCTGACAAGGAATGATATTTACCAGTTTAGAGAATTTTTGGTTCTAACTGGTACAGGAACATAAATTTTGCAATGAAACCCAAAACAGAAAAAGCTCAAATGCTGTTTCAATACTGTTGGGAACCAATTGGGGAAAAAAAATCTGCTTCCAAGCCCTGAAAAAAATCGAAGGCCAATAGCACTGACTGACTGTCTATTTCTTTTGGTGATGTCTGTAAAAATTGGTCTGTGCTTCTGACAAAAAAAAATAGTGTCCATTAGGGGGGCGATATGGTCAAAATAAGTCAGGATGTTTTAATGGCAGGATCAGGATCTGGATTTTATCAGAATTGTTTTTCATTTTCAGACTATTTTGACCTGAAAACAACATTTTTAGATCCAAATATATCTCATCCTGTGTTCAAAATAGTTTTTCTACACAATTTTTTGTCTTTTCTGCACCATATCATAGCTTGAATCTAGTCTTGTGTCCTCTGATGTGTTTTTGTGAGCACTCATATTTTCACATTGTGACAAAAGCATACATTTAAAGACGCCAGCTGTGAGAGTAGTTGAGTTTCTGTAGAATATATAGAGCGTTAGTTTTATACAAGCGGCCTGTGCACAGTCCAGATTTATTTCAGTGAAATGTTGCAAGGTAGACTCGGGTTTTGTTTGTGACGTACACAGAAAATGTAAATACACACACAGTTTAGAACACGGCTCATGATATAATTTATACATTGTAAGATGAAAGCTGGGGGACAGATGAAAAAAGACCTCACCCCAAACTCTGGATATGCTCAGTCTACTTCAGATTATTTTACGTCACAAGCATCTGCTGCTTCTTCCAAGCTGGAGGATTAACAACAAACACTGTTAATCCTCCCAGTATCACTATCATGTCATTCACACTCATCTCTCTCTCTCCAATAAACACACTCTTGATGATTGTAGACTTATTTTTATGGTCATTTTTTCAGAAGATACACACATAGAGGACAATAACATATCAACACTGACATAGAAATTTGGCACATAAGGCAGATTTAAGAGGAATGATGGAATGCATCAACATTTTCACAACATATTTGGTCTTTGTAGTTTAACACTGAGCACAAGTGTTCACAATAAACAGTAACCGCTCCGTATATTTGGGGTTTGTAAGGCACATCCTTGAAGATCTCTCAGGGGAATGGATCAATGAAGAGCTGTGACCTCCGGCTCTTCAGCTGCTGAGGTTCAGTCGTGTGTTTCTCACATCAGAGACGCCTGGTCGATGAAGGTGGCCAGAGTGATGTCACGTTGGGACAGCCCTCCACAGTCGTGTGTGCTGAGAGTTATCTGCACCTGGACATCCAAAGTGAAATGAGTCAGAGCAGAGACACATTTGATTATAAAACAGTTCAAATGAGATATTTTCTTTCACTAATACTTTCGTTATGGTGACTCTTTTGGATCAAATTCACCTTTGTTGTAATCAGACGTAGTTTTAATTTGTATAAAAACAGGCTTTGAAAGGCTTGTGCCAACTGTAGACTCTAAATAATGTGTATCTTGCTTTCAAAAATTCTCTCCCTTCATGAGCCTCATGGTGATTTCATCTATAAACAAACACTTCAGGAGTTTTCAGCATGTGGCAAGGAACAGCATTTTTTGTCTTTATCCTTCATCCGTAGTCGCTTTACATGATTTACAGGACAAAAAATCTTTTAATTTTTTTTATTTCAGTCTCATATTGAAACTCTTTTGTCTAAACTACTGTCTCTTTAAGGCTCCCTGCTTCACAAACCCCTTTTTCTCTGGTTGACCAGTCATTTGGGCAGACCTTGATGTTTGAGGTCCACTCCTCAGACATGTTATTAACCAGTTAGGAGATCCCTACGTGATGGCAGCATTATTTCAACAAGTCTCTTCAAGTTCTCGTGAAGATCTGGTGCTATTTTTGTAATGGACTGTTTTTATCAATTTACAAGCATATTCAAGAATTTGTACAACATATAGATATGTAGAGGGCTGAAAATCTCCACATGCTTAGAAGTTATATTGTATATCCACTTTTAAAGTATGTGGAAAAAAAGCCCCTCTTTAAATTTCCAAGAGGGCTGACCAATCTGAGGGAAGGGGGTTTGTGGAGCAGGGAGACTTAAAGAGAACTACTCTAAAGAAGTGCTTTGTATATGAATGTGATAAGTATCTATGTGTATACTTTTTGAGCAACTATGGGGGAATTAAAGTAAAAGTATAAAGGTGAACAAAGCACAATACCCCCTCTTTAAAGCTCCATTATGTGATCACATTCCTTTAATACAGAAAGCCAATCAGGACATAGTCCAGCTGTGTTTGAGGTTTTGGTTGCGTTGTTTACCTTGTTGTAAACATTAAACCACTCGGGGTGATGGTCCATCTTCTCTGCTTGTAAAGCCACTCGGGACATGAAACCAAACGCCTGAAAGGAAACGAAATTATACACATGAATCATCACTCATGACTTATCATACTGGTTGCATTACAGTTTTTTTCCCCCAGTTTTGTGAATTGATGCGTTTGAAACCTGGTTGAAGTCTTTAAAAATGAACTCTTTGTAGATGGCGTCCCGTCCCACCACCTCCACCCACTGGGCGCTGCGTAGCAGAGGTAGAAGGTGTGTCCTCTCCTCCTCGGTCAGACTCTGAATTTTACCAGCCTGATGGGACAGAACAGGGGGGAACAGTGATGCAGATCTGAGAGGGGCAGTTTCAGAAACACACACTCTGATTGGCTGCCTGTAGATCCCATCTGGACTCAATAAGAGGCTGCATTCCTGCTTTAGTTCCTCCTCCAGACCCTAATCTTGACACATGATGCAGGATCACATGAATTAAAATCACCAATGCTGAGGCCTGTCTGCCTTTATGATGATCTCAAAGTCTGGGTCCCCAGAGGAATATAAAAGCAAACAGAAGTCACAACCACAGCCTGGACACAGCAGCTGATATGACATCAAAGGGTATCTTAGCAACACTCACATTTTCCACTCTAATCTGTGGAGTCAGAGAGAGACAATACCCATAAGCCTGGCCTATTCATGCGCGCACACACACACACACACACACACACACACACACACACACACACACACACACACACACACACACACACACACACACACACACACACACATAAAGTGACATGTCAGAGTGTGGGCCTTTGCCTCTTTTCTATCCAAGCAGAATCAAACATTGCATCAAACCTGTTGATATAAGCATGTTTAGTAAAGCACTGATCAGTCTTTTGTAGTCCTTCAGTAAGACAACAACACTGAGGTGTGTAAATGTGCAGAGCAGTGTGTGAGGAGGTGATCAGTCCTTTGTGGCAGCATTAGACTCTGACTGTGAAGAGGTTGTTTACTCACCATGTTTGCTCAGTGTTTTCATGCACAGAGGTGGATCAGCCTCTGCTCCCTACACAGCCGCAAATCTGTTATGGCAGCTTCAGAGAGAGAGAGAGAGAGAGAGAAAGAGAGAGAGAGAGAGAGAGAGAGAGAGAGAGAGATAGAGAGAGAGAGAGAAAGAGCAAGTGGAGTGAACCCATTCAGCTCATGTGGGTCCTACTAAGCTGCCCCTGCAGGAGCCTGAGTAGAAATCCCTACAAAGCCACCTGTCAGCACTGGTTTAATAATAAACAATCATCTGTTGTGCAGGACGTGAGGGAGGCCACCAGGGGGCGCCGTTTGTAAAGTTGCATACACAAAACAACATTTCTTCACATTTAGCACTAAAGATCATTTTTTATGCAGATTTAGAGAAATATTTTTGAAATATACTATATAATATATTAATGTTAAATACTGTAAAAAAAATGTTATGAATAAATGTCCTGATTCTGAATATTTAGCTTCATGTCTAAACATTTGGTTTAAATTCTAGTTGTAAAGAAAAGAATTCTATATTTTAAGCAAAGATTTATAAATCTTGAGCAAAGATTTCTTAATATTTGCTACAAGTTCTAAATATTTAGTCAAGCTGTCTTAATTTTTTGCAGAAATTTAAAAATCTTGAGTAAGGATTTCCAAATACTAAGCAAATATTTCTAAATATTTGCTAAGATTTCTAAATATTAAGTCAAGATTTCTAAATTTCAAGCAAAGATTTCTAAATATTAAGTCAAGATTTCTAATATTTAGATAGGATTTCTGAATAATAAGCAAGGATTTCTTAATCTTGAGGTAAGATTTCTAAATATTTAGCCAATATGCAAATTCACACTCCCGCCCACATCACCCTCTGACTTCAAACTTAGAAATTTTACAATTTTATATATATATATATATATATATATATATATATATATATATATATATATATATATATATATAGCCCCGGAAAAAGTTAAGAGACCACTGCAAATTTTTCAGTTTCTCTGATTTTGCTATTTATAGGTATTTGTTTTGAGTCAAATGAACATTTCTGTTTTATTGTATAAACTACTGACAACATTACTCCCAAATCCCTAATATTGTCATTTAGAATATTTATTTGCAAAAAATAAAAATGGTCAAAATACCCAAAAAGCCTACTGTTTTCAGACTGCAAATAATGCAAAATAAACAAGTTCATTTTCAATTTTCAACAATACATTACTTATGTTTTAACTTAAGAAGTATTCAGAAATCATTATTAGGTAGAATAACCTTGATTTGCAATAACATCTCTCATGTGTCTTGACATCTTCTTTCACAGAGGAGAGTGATGACCACAGCAATGGTTTTTATACATTTCCTCATTAAATAAGATTTGTTTCAGGTGATGACCTCATCAGTTCCTTAGGTAGAAACAGGTGTGCTTTTGTTGGAATTCAACAGACACAGCAATGGAATGACTGTCATAAATGTAGAGATGCTGATTTCTGAAAATTTGCAGTGGTCTCATAATTTCTTTTGGGGCTATATAAATATATATATATATATATATATATATATATATATATATATATATATATATATATATATATATATATATATATATATATATATATAAAACAAACATTTCTCTAAATCTAAATAGAAAGTGATGTTTTAGGGCTTAATGTGGAGAACTGTTGTTATTTGTAACATGTGCAACTTAACAATCAGTGCCCCATAGTTCACCCAGGAACATTTCAGCAGTAAAATGCAGAAGAAGAGTAAAATGATCATCACTCTTAATTAATCTGTTGAATCCTGCTGACTTGTAAACATTAACTTAAATCAGAGTTCACAGTTAATGATTCCTGTGTCCATCAGGAGGACAGGATTTTAGAAAACAAGCCCTGCCCTTCTGCTGCCTGGAGTTCATGTCAAAGGTCAATGAGCGGCTTCTGTGAGATTTAACCGTTGAACTCCTCTGTCACAGCGAGCGCCCCCAGGAAATGAACCAGTTAATTAAATGAGGAGAGGGAGAGGAAGTGACAAGCGTTTAACAGTTGACTAGATAAGGAAATGAGAGCAAGGACTTGGTGCTTTTATAAAAAGAAATGGAGAAGAACACAAGTGAAGACTAAACTGGATCAGTCAAGGGTTGGTTTGGAGATTAAGATTTTTTTTTCTAACATTTCAAGCACAGTTTTTCTTCCTTAAACCTGAAAGTGAGCTGGTTCAGTCAGAGCTTTATCCATACTGAAAAAACCTGGATCCATGCAGGTTTTTATATCTTATTTTTAGTGAAATTGTCTCGTCAAATTTAATATTGTCACCCTGTTAAAACAATCTCCCATCTCATTTTAAAGGTTTTTCAGAAACACAAAATCCATTCACGTCACACACTACATAGGCATTTATTTTATTGTCAAGGGGTAAAATCACATGATCTGATCAGCTGAGGATGTAGGTGATTTTACCATCGGTGGCCGATGTCATATGGAGGTCATTTAGTCAAAATAATAATAATAATAATTTTGACAACAACAAATGACTTGGGCATTTGTTTTAACTGTTACAATACAAGCTATATTCACTGGACAAATGCAGAGAAACCGACTTTATCAAGTTGGTAGAAGACAAGAATAATGCCTGAATTACTCATGGACAATAAAAAATATCTAATGTCTTAGTTCAAGAATCTAAACAAATACATTTTTCTGACCCAATTCGCAGATTCATTTTCCTTTCTTCAAGCACTTCAAGACCTGATTTTTGTCTTTTGATGTGTTGAATCCTGTCATTCTTTCAGGACTTGTCAGGTGAATGCAGCTCACAGTAAACCTAACAGATGTTTTTTCCCCCTTGAAATTAAACATGAACACTTGATTAGATTTCTCAGTCTGCAGTGCAGCAATTGTGATTTTGAACAACTCATCCTCAGCAGAACAGGGATTTACCGTTCCATGATGCAGAACAGAGAGAAAAATGGCTTTGTTCCCTCTGTTGACAACAATATATTGCTATATTTGCACATATATAAGCATTGTTTGTTAGTTTAATTCTTTTGCTTTTATTAATCAATTGGAGCTATTTTTATTTTTGTGTTTTTATGATATTTTTTTCCATTTAAATTATGATTGGTTGAGCCAATCATAACTTTTACATCATGTTCTAGTGTTTTAATAGCTCCTTGATTGTCGATGTCCTTTTGTAATTGTGTTTTATGTATGATATAATAATGTAACCTCAGGCTTTTTTGACCACCTTCATCTCCACTGAGCTGTTTTACTTAGTGACACACAAACACTTGAAGTGTCTTCTGCCCTTTGGTCGCTCTTCTCTGCTGTCAGTGTTATAAAGGAGAGCTGTAAAAGTCTCTGTTTCCAAATATCACCATGAAGTCCAGCAGACTGCTACAAGCAAGTCTGACTTTATTCATTTTAGTTAGCAGCAGCCATGGGGGAACCTTTAAACCAGGTGAGTAGTTTACACGGTGAATAAAACATTGTTGTTCTTTCTGTTACACACATTTATCTTCACAGTCAAATTTAAGTCTAAGTAAAACTGATTTATACCAGCAGCTAACTATCTAAGCACTGACACAATGTTGTGATCTTGATAAAAGTTTCCCATGACTCATGTCTTTTTAATTCAGAGACCCCCCTGAAGATGGATCAAGCTTTACTGACCTTTCAAAACCAGCTGACAGAAGAAGTGCAGATCTTCTACACATCAGATTACTGCTACAGGGTGAGAAAACATGAACTGAATCTGTTTACCCTTTCTTTCTACTTATCTGATAATCAGATAATCTTTGTTTCCCTGCTTGTAAAGATAAAAACAAGTCAGCAAAGTTACTCAGTAAGACTTGTTTACTTCAGGCTTTTTTTAACACTGTTATTTGCTACAATTAAACTTATCTACAATGATGTAAACATGCCTATTCTGTTCATATTTTAACATAATGTGCATTTAGTTTTATGCCCTCACCTCATGCAATGCCTGATTAACACACTGTACTTAACATGTGTCTGGAGATGGCAACAAGAAAGTTTAAGGTTGATCAAAATTGACTGTTCTTCTTCATTTATCTGATCGTAACATGGTCTTCTAACCAGTAATGGTCATTTTTAATCTCCTGTGATCCTCTGTACATTGAGTTAATATCTGTTTGCAAAAGTTATATCAAAAATTCTGGACATTGCTAGAACTGACACGTAAGCAAGTATTTTTCTTATTTTTGGGAAATAATTGTATCAGATTTAAAATAGGCCATAATAGTCCAGAAAATGTCTTATTTCAAGATGTTAAAAGATAAAAATGACTTCTCAGTTGCTTAAAAAAATGTTTATGGGGTAAAAATGTACCGGTCAAGTTTCTTGAAATAGAAATGATATCTTAATATAAAAAATAAAACAAGTCTATTTTTCTTAACCAACTGGCACAAAGTTTTACTCAATACAAGCAAAAACGCATCATTTTTGCTTCTTTATATCCTTAGATAATTGTTCTGGACCTGTCAGGTGAACGCAGAGCTGTAGTCCCCAGGGGAAATGAGAAACTCATCTAGTGGAACTTTAAGTATCTTGCTTTTGGTTTATAAAACATTCAGAGAATAATTCCAAGATTGAGTTGAGGGTGAAGAACGCTGCTGTTTGACTCCAAATGATTGGCTGATTGAACCTAGAACAATTTTGATTGGCAGTAAACACTGAGAGTCAGGAGCAATAATGTCACAACCACCACAAGTGAAAAAAAAGACTTTTCTAGCCATTCCAAGGATTATAATCCATATGGAAATGCTCACATTGCAGTAGTTGCGATAGTAAACCAACATTTTTGTGTTTCAAAGTTGTTAAAACAAATTCAAGGTCCATACTGGAGCAGTTTTATTTTGAAGAGGGTGCTTTTATTTTGAAACTGCCTGTGAATCAAAAAGACATGAGGTGCCTCAAGTCCAAGTCCTGGACTTGAGAACTACAACACAAGTGAATGGGATTCGTTTTCAGTCCTAGATGACAATTATTTCCAAAAACAAGACATTAAAACTTGCTCAAGTTTTGCATTGTATGTTATTCTACATATATTTGCATCTGTTATTATTTTTCCCTCCTCATTTTGATGGAAGAGTTTGTAAAGACTGGAGGAGAGGAACCTGTTTCTGAAAGGAGAAGGTAAAAGTCAGGGAGATTAGAAACATCCCGTTTTTATAAAATATAACTAAACTGTTTTAGTTCTAAGTCTTAACAAGCACATGCCTGTTCACTGCTGTGCGTGGTTTCTTTTTCCTTGTTATGTTCTAGTCTTTGTTTTGCTCAACAAATCTCACTGCATCTCAATTCTTGCAAACAAACCTTTGAAAACCATATTTATACTGTACCGAGAATCAGCAACCTTTGGTTACATGAGGGGCCCCAATAATGAATTGACATCCAAAATTTTTAAACATGAAGTTCATAAACTCTGTGATTCACTCTGTTTTTCTTCTCAGTGTGTGTATCAGCCCTTGGTCACAGTGAAACCCAGCAGCAGGAATGAATCTGCAGTCATCAGCACTAAATTTACTCTAACAATACAAGTGAAGAGCAGGAATGAAACTCTCTGCAGGTGAGTCTTTTTCAACTCCAGTGTGCACAATATAAACATCTATTTCACCCACCACCCACAGAAATAAAACACGTATTAATTTCCTGTCTGCTTATATCAACTCAGCCTTCACTGCTGTTGTGCTTTTTGTCAAACGTTTAATAGTGTGGTGTCTTCTAAAGGTTGTATCAGCAGTCTGTGAGATTATTTAGAGCTGGGGGGTAATCGTGACCTGCTTTCTGGGCCTTAATGATACCCTCCCTGTCTATTGATTAGGACCCTTTTGGGCTTAATGAGACTTGACATCCATTATTGATTAAACAGGCTCGTTAAAGCTCAAAGCCGTCGGATTTTAGGAAACCTCTGAGAGGACGGAGACAGCAGCTGTATGTGTAAATAATCAGACTCCCAGATGAAGAGTCCTCCATCAAGGGTTCACTTCACCTCTCAATGAGATTCCCCACTGGATTTGGTTAAGACAACACAAGCTTATTGTGCTTTCTCTTGACCTTTCAGAGGTCTAACCCTCTGTGTCCTACATCAATGCTGAGGTCTCTAACCAAACTGACTCTCATTGATTCGCTTCTTCCCTTGAAAAAGCACTCTGAGTGATAGCTAGTATATCATCCTTGCAGAGGATCAATAGAAGTGAGCAATTCTGCTTTTGAGCCTCAGTGAGTTGACAAAGAAGATGCACTTCAGCTCTGTAGACTCTAGATGGTGCTCCTGGGCTTCACAGCTGTTCTAAAATCATCAGACACAGAGAGGGAGACATTTGTACAGTGAATTAGAGGACGACTCAGGGGAAATCTAATCTCAGAGGAGCTCCAGTCACAAATTTCTTGAACCTTCATAGACTTCTAGGTCCAGTTAGTGTCAATAATCTGCTTCACTGAGTACAGGTGGAGTCAGTCTTATGGAGAGGGGGGTCGCTACACTGTTCGGATCCACACGTCAGAGGCCTCCAGTGATCCAAGCTGCTCTCATGCTGTGGAGAAAACACCAAACAATGCATACCTGCGTAAGTACTAGTGATGTGCAGATCAATACTGCAATATCAATACTACACTGATAAAAATGTACCGGTAGATCCACTTAAGAAAATTAAGGGAACATTTTGCATAATTTATTTATCTGCTTTATGTATAAACCACTATTTTTCATAAAAAATAAAATCCAAGTAAAGTGAACGAATTTTGTCAAGTAGATTAAGCAAAACTAAACTTTTTGCAAATCACTCATTTTTTTCAATGTGGTGAATGAACTTTACCAGTCAAACCAACTTGACCATCAAAACTAGTCTTTGTATGAATTACTTAATCTTTTGATGTTTTTATGATATTGGCTTAATTACATCATTTACATGAAGCATGACATGTTGCCGGTCGACACTGTTAGGCATAGCCCATCTACGCCATGTAGCATAGACAGAGGGTCTACTCCATGTAGTGTAGGCAGCGGGTCCACACTGTTGTGCGTAGGCAGCCAGTCAATGCAGTAGAACACAGAAAGCTGGACAGTCAGTCCACACTGGTATGATAGGCCAGCAAAGACAGCTTGGGTCACCCGTGTGATTCATCCATGTACAGCTGGCTCTCATGTCCACTGTGTGCCTTCCTTACTCATGGTAACAAGGTATGGTAAGGAATTGGGTTCAGTTTCCGGTTCCAGAAATACCAAATGAAACGGTCAAGATAACGAGATCGTCTCGAGTTGTATATTTGATGTCAAAAAGATTGCCTCACATTACTTGACTTATTCATGTTCTGAATACTAGATACTAGATATATTTGTGTGAAGACACTAGCTTCAATTTTTATTGCTGATTTCAGGAATTCAATAAACTTAAATTTACTTCTCCCCACGTTTATTTTTCTCAGTGTACCAATACTAGATCTTTATGCACTAGTATTGATCCTCAAATCAAAACATTGATACTTTTGATAAGTTTTTTAATTTGAAGTAATGTTAAAAATTAATAGGAACATGATGGGAAAAAAACTAAACTATTGAGCTCTCTTTTGAATCATACATGGTTGATGGGAACTACTTTTTTTTCTGCCAGGGTAAGTTCAGAATGCATAATTACACTGCTCTGTCAGTGACTCAGTCTGAAAACACAATGACAGAGTGTAAACAGAGTCATGTATGCAGCTATTTCAGCTCCTACATTTATTTAGGTGGGGTTTCTAGAGAATTGATCATTTTAAGTGAATTACATAGACAAGGAGTTGTTAGATTATTAAGAGCAATTGCAATAAAAAGCCATGGTAAACTTTGAAAAATTCTGGCAAAAGCGAAAACAACATTTTTTCTATATATCCACTATTATTTACACCAGTCTAATTGGTACAATCAGTATCAGTATCAGATCGGCATCGCTGATACCAGCCTGAATTTTTCTCAGTATCGGATCTGTAAGGAAATCAGCGATATCGAACGTCATTAGTAAGTACACAGCACACACACAGGCCCAGGATCATAAAACTTTAAAACAGTTTCATTATTCTCAGTCTTTTTCCAAAGTGAGCAAGTGAAGGAACATGTACTCAAGCTTAGGTCAAACCTCTGAAGTGCTCTTGAGTTCAATGAGTTGATAAAACAGGACTCGTCTGCATCTCCAGAGCAGCGTTCTTCCTCCTCCTCCTCCTCCTCCTGGGACATCATGTGTATTGATTAAGTGAGACGAGCTTTCTTGAAAAGGGTTAAATGAAAGCTTTTCTGTTTGTTTTGGAGGCCTGGCTCCACGCATGGAGGATTGTGATAATACATTAGGTAGCGTGGAAGGATTATGGCGTAATGGGATTTTAAAAGCATCACTCTCTATAATGCACCCTCTACTTAGCAATATTTCAGATTATAGTGCAGATCGGGCTTTAGGGCCAAGTAGCCATTAGCTGCACAAATTGGTGACTGAACAAATTTACAGAGAAATAATTAAATAATTACAGAGCCGGTACATGCCTCTATATATAAATGATTCAAACTAAACTAAACTCAAAGACAGAGCGGAATCAAAGTGTGATCATGGCTGTTGCTCACTGTTTGCTGCTTATTGTTGAGTGAGCATGATGCATTTATTAATACACACCCCTTAAAGACAGGGCTTTGAACTAGCTAGGCTGAAAACTAAAGACTTTTGCCATTGTGATGGAACGAAAACGAAACCAGAAACTTACGAATTTTTAATGATCTGTAGCTGAACTGGAACATTAAAAACAATACAAACAGGCTAATAATAATTCTTGAAATGTCTGTCATGTTGGTCATGTAGCCCAAATGCATCCACTTCCTGTGTCGCTCCCTTATTCCCTGGAAAACCTGTGCAGAGAAGAGAGAATTCAGCAAATGTAAATAACACTTTATGAAGACATTACTAGTTATACACAATTGTATTTTTTTATAACCATACAATATTTTTAAAACCTCTGGTCAAAGGCTGGACAAGGTTGCAGAAAATGTAAACAAGAGGCAGAGGAAATGTTCTTTACAAGGCTGCTGGAGTTGGCTTGTATACAATACAGATCTAGATTTAGTCCCTTGCCAAGTCTGCAGATAAGTGCTGACATATTCAGAGAAGTATAGACAAGATAAGGTCGTTTGTTTGTAGCAGGGGTGTCCAAACTGTTATCCAAAAGGGCCGTATTGCAGACTGTGAAAATGACCAAGGGTTGATGGCTCTTACATACATGTTTATTAACAGTGAAAGTAACAAATAAGTGCTTAATTTGAAAACTATTTCTTATTGGTAGTTTCTGTAAAAAAAACAACAACAAACAAGTGTCTCTAAGTTTAGTCAAACATGCTGGTGTTATGATCGCAGACCTATGAGATAAAACCAAACCTGGGAAAAATATGTCGTTTTATGGCAGGTTCAGGATGTGGAATTTATTGTGTTTATTTATAAGACAGTTGTAGCAACATTTTCAAGCCCAAATATTTCTGATCCTGCTGAGCCAACGTATGCATCAATTTTTGTCTATCTCCACCATTACATAACTTTAATTCACTCTTCTGTTCTCTTGTGTTTTTTTTTTTTTTTTTTTTTTTTTTTTTTTTTTTTTTTTTTTTTTTTTTTTTTTTTTTTTTTTTTTTTTTTTTTTTTTTTTTTTTTTTTTTTTTTTTTTTTTTTTTTTTTTTTTTTTTTTTTTTTTTTTTTTTTTTTAAGTGGCCTATGCACAGTCCAATTTTTTTTCCAAATTAGGACATGATTAATTCGAGTTACCAAATTAATACATATTTAAATGAAAGCTGGGGGCTGCATGAAAATAGACGGTGGGCCACAATTGGCCCCCGGGCCTTAGTTTGGACATCCCTAGTTTATAGGAATGAATTTGTTCTCTCCTCTGATATGTAAATAAATCATGACATCTGCTCTCCTTAAAGTTAACCCCTGATTAAGCACAGGCCTCTTAAATTGTGGTGTGTGTTATGGGGAACAACACGCCTTTAGAAAGTGATAATGTTACACCTACCAACTATGGCTGGCTCAGGAACAATTTTTTTGGCTCTAACCGGCTTGAGAACATAAATTATAGAGAAAAACCCAAAACCAAAACACAACAATATTGCTTCTGTTCTAAAGAAAAAAAAACAACAGAGAAAAATTCTGTTTCAAAGCCCTGCTTAAAGTTACCAAAAGTCTCCGTATCTTCCAGACAAAGATGAACATGACTAACATTTTTGGTTTTGTTGCAGCTCTCTTTCTTTAACTGTGCAACAAAGGAGAAATCAGCTCTGCTCATGTTGCATTTTCACTTAACATGACACTGCACAGTAAAATAGTGGCAAGGTTTAATGTGAAACTACATTTTTAGGGTCATTACACAGCAGAAACTACAAGTGTTAATGTCTAAATATTAGCATAACACATTATTAGACTTTGATATGAGCCACCTTTACTGACAAGTCCAAAGAAATGACTTATTTCAAGTTATTAAAGACAGAAATGATGCCTGAATTGCTTGTGAGGAGCAAAATAAATAAAATAAAAAGGATTTCAACACTACTGATTACATTTTTGAATTTGTGAATGTATTCTTCTCTTCTATTCCAGCTCTCCTGGTGGCAGCTCTCTTACTCGCCATAATATCTCTCTTATTCATTGGGGCGCCCTACATCTACAGGTGCTTTTTGTTTTTATTCCATCCCCCACGATGAAAAGACCAAACTGCACTGATTACTTTACATCACAGCCAATCAGCTTAATACCTGCTTTCCAATTTACAGCAGAGTTTGTACATCAAAGCTTATTAGGACCATTTGCTGCCAGGACCGACAGTACTCAGTGGATGATGTGAGTAATGTGCTTCTTCTTATTAATGTATGATAATCAAATCAGTGAAAACAGAGAATAATTTGGTTTATTAGATTCAGATCAGTCACGAAAAGTCAAATTCATTTCATTTGGGAATAAATTTTCAATTTGTAGTCTCATCAGGTTTTGAAGCTCTCAGTTTGCTCAGGACCAAATATGAGACTCAGAGTAATGTCCAACATGAATGTTTGCATGTAGGGATGGATACCTTTTTATGAACTCTAAGAATATCTCATATTCAATTAAGTTTTTATTTATTGATTTGTTTATTGTGAGCAACAATCAGCCTTATGCACGGCAAAAACTGAAAACCAAGCAAGTGTTTGTGTCATTTCTCTGGCTTTAACTGTCATATTAGACTATGATGCATACTTACCTGACAACATGAGTAGAGAGTCTTTATTCAAGATATTGAAAGACGAATATGATGCTTGACTTGCTTGTAGAGAAAGTAACAAAAAGTAACCCGTCACGTTTCTTGATTTAAGGATCAAATCTTTACACAAGAAACTTAACAAGTATATTTCTCTTTCCTCATTGGCTTATCTCCTTTTTGCTCTTCACAAGCAATTTAGGCACCATTTTTGTCTTTTGATGTCTTAAAGTAGACATTTTTTCCCGAACAATTCAAGTGAGTTTGTCAAATGTGATGTTTTTCCTAGAAATAAGATGTAAACTCTTGCTTAAATCCAAGTTTTTGCAGTGTGTAATCCAGTCGTTACACTGCGTTATTTTCACTGACCGTCTTTGTTGGCTGAGATTGCTCTGAGACTTCAGTCATGGAGCCCTTTGGGAGACAGTAATGGAATGATTGATATAAATGTTAGCAGAGCCAATTGTACAGAGGACTCACGTGGCAGCAGTAGAGCTTTGTATCAGTCCATTAATCTTGCTGGATGGCAGGAGTTGCTGCGTACTTTTGGTGAGCATGAATGGCTCCTCTCAGTGTTTCCAGCGAGCTGTCTTTGCCTTCCATATGCTGTGTGGATGGCATGTAGATCCATCATAACATATTAGCCCTGGTGTCTGCCTGATCTGGCTCTTTGAACTCTTGTGTGGAGGCCAGAGAGTTAGGCTAATCCAACTGAGAGGGCAGCAGGCCAGAGTCGTTTCTGTGCTGCCTTCACTGAAGAGAGGAAGTGGAGGCGCCACAGCACAGCACAGGAGTTGACCTCAGCAGAGAGAAACACAGCTGTTTCCTCAGGCATTTTAGAGTTAGTCAACTTTTATATTCTCAGACAAGTACAGAAAAACTTCAGAAAAGTTTTCGTTTCATTTTTGGTGTTTGCCACTGAGATATGAAAGTGTGACTCTTTGACTCTTCCTTTGTCTATTGACAGAATCAGAATCAGAATCAACTTTAATCACCAGGTATACTTGAACATACAAGGAATTTGCTTTGGTATACTGTGCTCTCTTGTACAAGGTAACAGTAAAGCATAAAAAGGGAAAATAACAATATTAATAATAAAAAAATGCAGATAGAATATTATCAACAACTATAAACACAAAAGAATAGCAAATAGACAAGACTAGAATTTACAAAAATAACAAAATATGATAGCAGCGCAGTGGTGAGTAGTGAAAGGATAAAGATATTAAATTAGGTAGTTTAACAAAAGTTGCATAGTGGAAGATAAATTATAACAACAAATAATAAAAGAATGTACATTCTGCTGTTACATTAAATATCTGTATGTTTATTCACAGTACTGTTCCGAGTTCTGTGCAGGTTGAATTGTCTTAATTCAACCTGCCCTGTGTCTTATTTGGAATCAAATCTGTCAACAAAGGGTGCAAACTAAATAACATGAGCTCTTGTAAGACAAAGACATTCAGTCAGATCATTGTCATGATAAGTTGTTGCAACAGTTACAGTCAATAAACTCTTTTAGTGTTACTTAAGATTCTTACGTAGAAGCTAACCTGTCCTCGAACACAGCGGGTCTCAAACTTTTTTGGCTTGCGTACCCCCTTTCAAAAACAATTTCAGCCAAATACCCCCTTTTACAGCTGAGAATAATTTCCAGGAAATAATATGGGAAAAAAAACATGAATAAATGTACGCATGTGGTTTTACAGTGTCAATAAACATTAAAATAAAGGACGAGTAAATTCCATACTTTTGTAGGGCAATATTTTTTTAAAAAATAACTAAAGATTGAGGCAGCTAGTACCTTTCATGGATGCCTCTAATGCTTTGGTTGATGTTGTTGAGGCTTTTTGCATTTTGTCTTGGGACTTAAATTCAGATAGTATTCTTTTGAAAAACTCTTGCGGCTTACAAACGTGCCATAGATGTTTTGTCTTGAGGTATCATTGAAAATGAGGTGGTTTCATTGAGCTGTTTGGGAACATTTTCCCACTAAAACACATCGTGCTTCAGGAGGATCAAAAGACGTGGAGGTAAATCCCCAAACAATACACTCCTCCAGATACTGATAATGTTCTGGAAAATTACTTTTTGTTTTCTTCTTGACGTTTTTGAACTGATTTGTCTCGTTTCAACCATCAGTTCATTGTTATCCTCCTGGTTGCGCTGTTATTAGCATGCAAATATACATATATTTTATGAATGAAAATGCTCAATTTGAAAATAGTGGCCTGTTTGATCTTGGATAGACATAACAATTAAATGCTGTTAATAAAGTTGTTTTTAATCAGAATTTTTTAAATTTGTTGTGATGCAACTTTTTTTTTTTTTTACATTAGTCATGTATCCCCTGCAGTAGTCACACATACCCCTAGGGGTACGCGTACCCCCATTTGAGAATCACTGTTTACTATCGGTAGCTATCCTGTGTTTTTGGAAGATAACATGAACTTCTCTTTATTTGTTGAATCCTTTTCTGAGGGACAGTGTTTCTTGAATATCTGACACTCAGTGGATGGATGATTTTACACAATGACCAAGCATTTTCCATCTTATGTAGCTAATGTTAGATCATGTACCAGTGTGCATGTGACTGTTCACTCTTTGACCAGACATACAAATCAAAGTGAGTTCTTACACTGCAAAAACTGGAATCTTAGCAAGTCACTCTGTCTTATTTTTAGTGAAATTTGTCTTATTATTCTGGATATCAAGCACATTCAGCTCACAAGTCAGGAAATGTGTTCTGAATGTGTTCTGTCTATGTGGTTTTTGGTGCTTCTGTCACTAGCCTCAAGTGGAAAATCAAGAAACTGCAGTTTTTAACACTTTCAAATACTGTAGGCTCCGTGTTTAACAACTGTGGATTGCTGCTCGGTGCAAACGTGTCATCTCCATCATCATGAGTACACGCTAAGGGATTTAACTGATGTTGTGTTGCTGCTTCTTACATCTATAATATTTAGTGATACTCTTAAAAAAACAAAGTTCTAACTGTAATTTGAATTTCTCCTCATTTTGTCGCAGGCTGAAGCTTTTGAAGCTGAACACAACACTTCTAAAAGTAAATCAACACGTCTGAGCTCTTTGGACACTTTTCGAGGGTATGAACACTGTCAACAACCACACACTGAATGAATCTTCCTCCAACATAGACTGTATAAAAACATGGCATAGTTTCTGTGATGTCACTGTCGCTACCTGATCCGTTCTACACATGTACAGAACACATACACACCCGCTCGTCTGCTTCACAACCCATTTTATGGCAGCAACACATCAGGCAACTGGACTTTTTCTACTATGCATCATTACTCTCTATTTATTTATGCCACGGTGTGTTCACTGTCTTTCAATATAAGTATGTCTTTGATTTAATTGAAAATAAATAACACAGAAATAAATAACTGAACACATAAATGCATAAATCAATATCAATAAATAATGGGGGTGATTTAAATTGTGGGGATGATGTTAATACTCCCAGTGGGGATGTGGAGGATAAATAATCTAAAGAAACTATGTTCTGTTTGTTTGCCTTCTGAGTCATTAAACTCACAGAAACTGCGGGATTCTGCAAAATTTGAGTTCCATTTGAATAATGAACATAAATTCAACAACGCCTGCCTTCTTGAACACAAGTTCAGGGATAATGAACTGTAATTTTTCTTTAATGTATCTTTTAAAGAAATTAATTTTAAGATTGTATTGGCTATATCAAAAAAAAATTTAAAAGGCATGTGACGTCACAACGCCTTCAATGCACATGCTCAGAACAGATCGTGTTGCCGGTACGGATCAGGTTGGTGTCTGAAGGCTGTTGGTGGTGGACGCTCTAAAAAAACACTCTAGACACACCAGTCTTTAACTTCTCCTCATCAGCTTCATTTCTCACGGCCAGAGGTCAGAGCTCAGTCACCACATGCGGCTCCTTCACATGTTAATTCATTTTAGAGCAGTCTGAGGCATGATTGGGATCTGGAATAATAAATAAATCCAGGGGTAACAGTCTGGCTACACAATCCCTCAAGCTTCTGTTATCAGGCAGTTTAGCTGTGGGCTTGATTCCTGATACGAGTCCACGGCGGGTTTGGAACAGAGCGTTTCTATGGGACAGGACTGATGTATGTGATTGAATCTGGGCTCTCTGCTGGCCTTAATTGTGGCTGAGGGGTAGACACAAAGCATGCCTCGCTGGAAACAGGATGCTAGTGTGGCTTTGACCTCCTCTAACCAAATAATTGATGTAATAATACCTTCAACATATCAGCACACATCCACACGGTCATAGATCTCCTGCCAAAATGGAAAAGGGAGATGTAGCAGCAGCACAAAGGCAGCACACAGGACACGATTGGCATCTTCTCCGTCTGCGGCTTCCTTTTGGATAAAAACATTTGAAACCATTGTTCTTTTAAAAATACTGCATAATTCTAAGTAGTTAAGACTGAAAGTTGAAGGATTGGACCCAGTTTAAGAGTTGAAGTGTTGTCATGAAGGATGGGAAAACATTTTTATTTAGAGAGGATGATGGTGGATAAGGAAATTAAGGGCAGAATGTGGAGGCATACTAGGAGGACTAAAGGAGCTTTTTCAACTGCAGGAACCCCAGGAATAAGGGATACACATTTCAGGTGCAAGAACCAGGAACTATGTTTAGTTCAAGCACTTGAAATGGTTTAGCACAGAGGGTAGTACTTTTCAGAGAATAAAGCCTTGTTTCCACCAGGCAGTCTGGTATGGATCAGTACAGTCTGGTAAGGGTCAGATCGGTAAAGCCTGATCCTGCGCGCGTTTCCACAGCCAACCATACCCTGTTTGATGGGCCGGATGACGAGAGCCGCATCAGCTACGTACCAGAGTGACGTCATTGCAGCGTGACACAGTGTACCCAGCAAATAAATGCAACGAAAAAGAAATCTGCGGCATTTTAAACAAAGAGCAACGATGGAGGACATCCAGCAACTCTGAGCTGTTGCTGGATGCCATCTTCAGGATAAAAAGTTCTGCGCTCGTACACAAGTAGAGATTTAAACATGGCGGGGTTGTGTGTTGTTCTTTATTACCGCTGTCGCACATCATGGAAGTGACGGATCTTTCGACCAATCAACGTACTGCAGTGATTATAGCCCCACCCCTGGGTGGCCCTTGGAGCGGCTTGGCACCCCAACGGAAGGGTACTGAAAAGTGGAGCGGTCCGGGTCGCTTATTTAGGGGCCCCGTCCTGATCTTAGTCTATGGAAACGCCACAAAATGCGTGCCGTACCGAGACGAACCGAACTGATCCAATCCGTGTATCATTCGTTCTTTCCATTTTCATTTGCCAATCAAAAATTAAAAAAATGAAAAAGTGACTGGTTATCTTGTTATTTGTTTTTTAATCTAACTCGAAAACCCAAGATATGCCTGTTTTTTTTATAGCTCAATATTAGACTCGGATCAAAAATATGAAATGGAAAAACGGGAACAAGGACTGAATTTGATTTTAATATTTAATTGGTCCGGTTTATGTGACCTGAAAGTTTGGTGATATGATCACACTCAGCAGCCAGAAACATTCAGTCCGAGCCTAATATTGAGCTATAAAAAAACAGGCATATTTTGTGTTTTCGAGGTAAGATAAAAAACAAATAACAAGATAACCGGTCACTTTTTCATTTTTTCATTTTTGATTGGCAATTGAAAATGGAAAGAACGAATGATACACGGATTTGATCCACTTGGTGGAAACGAGGCTTAATTGTTAGACGGGGCCTGTAAGCTGATGCTTCTGATTGGTGGAGCAGTCACATCATAGTTATATTTTCTCTTTGTACATGTGGTGGTTCTCTCCAGGTACTCCAGCTTCCTCCCATGGTCCAGAAACAAACTCATCAGAGTAATTGGTGATTCTTAATTACCCACAAGTGTGAGTGTGTGTGTGTGCGAAAGGTTGTTCATCTCGGTGTCAGCCCTGTGATTGACTGGAGACCAGTCCAGGGTGAACCCTGCCTCTCGCCCTAAGACGGCTGAGATAGACTCCACCCATGACCCTGAACAGGATGAGCGATAGAAAATGGATGGATGGATGGACATGACTGGCCTGATATAGATGATTCAACTGGTTTTTTTTTTGCCTGTGGTGGAAATGCAGGGAAACAATGGGCCTCAGAAACCCTGTAGTTCCTGGGTATGTTTTACCAGGAACTACATGGGTCTTGTATCTTCAAGTTAAAAGGAACTTTTTTGTTGCTTGACAGCATCCGAGGCTTTACAAGCTTCCTTAGACAAGGTTGAGCAGCCAGCCCATTTTAATACATTCAAATTATGATGCACTTTCGATTTAAAAGTGCTCCAAATATGGAAAATAAATCATAAACTCAGAAGTGATAAACATTATAAAAAATGAAGGGACATGGTTAAAGCTGCAGATGATACCGTCTTATACCTCATAAGTAAAGAAAACATCACTGTGGAGTAACAGATACTTGCTGTACATTGATGTCCCAGGTGGTTAAAGGAGGAAATCTCATACTTAATCAATCTATGACTCAGCGCTCATGATCAATGCTGCGCGTGCCTCCTCAGTCCTGTGGTTTATGATCCATACTCCTGATATGTAACAACTTTCTACAGAGACCAGACACATCAGTCATCTGCCATAAATGCTGAGGCATTTCTGATGGCGTATTGCTTTTCCTCCGGGCTGAAAGGTTTTTCTGATCATTGCTCAGGCTCCACTGACATGATATACAGGGAACACTCAGCTTTTGTTGTGCATTAATTTTCTAAAAGCATTTGGATTTTAATCTTGAGCCACAATGCTAAAAGCCCGTCACCAGTTTCCTCACAGCTGAAAATCTCACCTTAGCATCACTGAACCACAGAGAGAACGACTGTTACAGCAAGACAACTCATCATAGTCACTCATTTCCTAATGTCTGTGTCATTTTGGCTTTAAAAATGAACTTTGGCTGAAGTTGTTAGTCACAATAACAGGAAACTCTGCTGACTTAGGGCTTAGCTGTGCCACTGTCCTTCTGTGATTCAACTAAACATCATATTGTCAATCTAGAACGACCATACGGTGAAAACCCAAAAAGAAGACTCCCCCAGGCCTTGTGGAGGTCCTGCAAAAAGATACAAAGATACTCAGAGACCACTGAGTAAGTTCATAACAGATACATTTATCTAAAGCGCTCCTTTTCTGGTTCAAGTAAAAATTTTCATAGTGTAAACATGAATGATATATAAAGCCCATTTCCACCAGTTAAAAATATAAAGATAAAAAATGGCTTTTTTGAAAAAAAATTTTCATGTTAACTTATAATATTAAGATAAAAAGTCAAAATTTTGACGATTTGTCTAAACAATCTGACTTTTTTTTTCTCATAATTTTGACCTAATTACTCAAAATTTTGGCTTTTTTTTAAACTCAGAATTTTAATCTTTATCTTAAAATCTCAACTTTATAACATATTGTTTTGGACCTTTATCACAAAATTTGGATTTTTATTTATTTTTTTCAAAATTTGACTTTCTTATCATGATTGTGACTTTTTGTCTCAGTTTTGACTTTTTGTCACAAATCATGACTTCACTTCATTATTTTGATTTTTTTATCTAAAAGTTTTGACTTCTTGTTCTCAATTTTATTATTTTTCTAAATTTTTAGAATTTTCAATTTAAAGTTTAGACATTTTCCCTCACGATATCCACTTTATCTCAAAATGTTTATCTTATTTTCTCAAAATTTTGACTTTTAACCTCATCATTGTGACATTTGTACCTCAAGTTTTGACTTTTATATCAAAATTTTGACTCGATATAAGCCAAAAAAGAAAAAAAAAACTCAACAAAGTCAAGTTTTCATTTTAATTCCTTAACTGACAGAAATGGGCTTCCATGAAAATGCCTCACCACATGCTTAAATAAAAAGAAAATGTATAAATACATCTCTCATGCAAAAATATTAATAATGCCTCAGATTCTTTGTCAGAATTTAGCTCAGTGCAGCGCTTTGTTATAAATATCAACGGTCCCTAGAACAAGCTGAGAAAAACTTGGATATTTTGTGGGATTTTATAAAATCCACTCTGAAATAATTTCACCACCCAAAAGGAGGCGATGTCCAAGCAACAGAGGGCCTGTGGTCACCCTAGTTAATCACTTTTTCTCTCCTTTCACCCTCATCGTTGGTGTAGCATGTGTTTGTTTTCATGATGTAGTCTGCTTAATGGTGCTTACATTAACAACAAAACACCGATGTTGCTTTAATATCAAATCAATGAGCCAATAAGAGACCATATCAGCCTTATAATTCAATGATTCTCATCAGGTCTCATCTGGTTCATGACTTAACCTCTGTCTTTGTAGCTATGGTGACTAATGGATGTGTTCTTCAAAATTAGTATGTGGTAGTGTGTGTATGTGTGTGAGTGCATGTGTCCATGAGGGGGGAGGGAGGGAGGGAGAGAGAGAGAGTACATGGACACAGGCAGCAGGGTTTACTCTACTTAAAAGCCCTTTGAGATGATAGTGTCCGATTAAATCTTGTATCAGCAGGTTTGGGCTAAAAGAGAAGTAATGGCTCTGGTGCACCTCTTAATTGAGTCTTGGCAGAAAAACAAGAGGAAGCACAGAGTACAGTGCACCTTATCAGACCATCATCCTCAATGTTGTCCCAGGCGACTTCTCTGACAGACACCTTGACGTTACACATGTTCTTCTGTCTATTGGATAACAGGATTTCAGATTGTACATGTTGTGTTTTAAATCAAACCTCCACCATTACAGTGTGTAATGGTCTCTACCCATTTCCTGACATGCAAAGCAAACACCTTTTTTTTCCTCCAATATCTGCCTCAGAGAAGCACTCGATCACATGGGCTGGAGTATTTCATCAGCCTTGGCCAGGGCTAAAGCATAAAGTGTATCATATATTAGATGCAAAGTCTTGAGTCAGCACTTGGGCTCGAGGAGATCCAGAGGACAAGTGTTCATTTCCAGAGTGATTCATAAAGCTTAGATTGCATTACCTTGCAATTTGAGTGTGACAGAGTAAAACGTCGCTCTTTTGGCATCTATAGCGTTCACTTTAGAAGTTAATACTGTGCCACATGTGTTATTTCAGCACATATAAACAATCTATCCTCACTTTAACATGTTAGTAGCAGTCCAAACAGCTGAAAACTGATCCCTGCTCCCTCTAATGTCTCAGCGCTCACTCTTCCCTCTGAGGCAGCGCTGTTATTCATCTGATTACTCCCTGTGTTGTTGTTTTGTGTTGTGTCATTGTACACTTGCTCTGTTTTTGCAGGTTTGCTCTGACAGTGATGGTTTTTGTGAACTATGGTGGAGGAGGTTACTGGTTCTTTCAACATGCTCCGTGGAACGGTAAGTGTGACACAGTCAGTGTTAGATCATCATCGGATAAAAGCAGGGAGCAGTAACTCTTCAGCTCCCCTCCAGTCCCCTACGTCACCTCTGACTCTAAGTCAGAGGATCCTAAAGTGGGGGTCAGGAGCCCCTTGGGGGGGATGGGGAGTACTAATTGGGATCATGAAATATCTTCTAAATATCAAAAACTATTCACAATCACTTTTGCATTCAAGATTGTAAAAATATAAACCAAAAAGGGGGTTAAATCTTACAAAAAAAAAAAAAAAAGTAAACAGAAAATATTTGATCTGCTTATGCATTTCTTTGTTGCCCCAATGTGCCAAGATGAGGATACAGACAGAGTCAATGGAGGCAGATTAATGTAGGAAACACAGCACTTTGAGCACAGAGGTTGTAGAATTTTATTACAATAAGCTAATTTATATATCTCTGGCTTTTTCTTTGTTTTTCTTTTTTTTGTTTGACTTTTGGTTTATCCCTATTGCAGGAGGTCACTGGTGTGCAGCACCATTATTTTACAAGTCAGGGGCTGAAAAGTTTGGGAACTCTTGAAAAAAATGACAAAAAAGTAAATAGATAATAATAATAGTAATCTATATTTGTCCCCACCCAACAAGACAGTACATACTTCATACTGTAGTCATGAGTATGTAATAGGTGGCTTTGGAAACTGCCTTTGAATGAAGAAATTACCCAGAGTTCATAGTAAAGTGACATAAAACAACATTTTCAAGAAAAGCCCAGAAGTATGACAAAGAAAGAGGACTCAAATTTAAAGAGAGAGAGAGAGAGAGAGAGAGAGAGAGAGAGAGAGAGAGAGAGAGAGAGAGAAAAGACTGTTAACAAGTGGCATGTGGCATACAAGGTGAAACCAATGATTTGTTTTGTTTGTTTGTTTTTTCTAAATAAAAGTATTTTTCTAAGTATAAATATATGAAACAGCCTCAATCAGCCGAAACATGTATACGCACAAATATGTGTGTTTATGCAGAACATTTTTTATATTTTTTTCAATTTCATTGCTAAAATTAGAATTAACCCTCTAAGAAGATAAGTCCACATATGTGGATATATCATTTCTGCCTCTCAGAACCATGATGCTTCATTTTTTAAATTTTGACCTATTGGCCACATTCAGGGACACTGCTCACATCATCGTGTGGTGATGTCACAACTTTACACCCATTTCAGTGGAATAAAAGAATGTAGTTATGTAAAATAACAGTTTCAACAAAAAACAAAAAGCTGATTAATAACACTAATAACATAACCTCCTGTAAAAAGACCAGCTTTACTTGTATACTATACATTTGGTGGATTTAAGGGACTTAAATATCGTGAAATAAGACTTCTTCACGTTGTTGAGGTGAGCTACATGATGTCATGCAGGTTACACGAGGAGCTGCAAAGAGCTTTCTCTTTTCTAGCTTTACCATTTGGAGTCTTTGCAGCCTGAGGGTTCAGGGAGGACATTGGGATTCAGCCAAAGTATCTTTGCCATAAGGCTGCATTGATTCCTGGCAGGGCTTGATTCATCTTGGTTCTGCTTCAGAGGAACTTCTGATACAAGAGTACAGATATTTACATACCACACATGTTTAAATGAGAGCTTAATGACAGCTAATGCACAGCTGCTGGGACCTGGCGTTGACCATCGCAAAAACTGAAATCTAAGAAAGTGTTTAGGTATATTTTCAGGAAAAAAAGAAATGTCTTTATATGAACTGATACAAGCAACATTCAGTTTGGTTCAGATTTTATCGTGCCTGAAAGGAAAGTTTGGTTTACAGCAATGGAAAAAAAAGACTCAACAGATAAAAGACACAGGACAGTGCAACACAACCTGATAAAAATACAACCAAAAAATATAAATACTGTCACTGCTCATTTAAAATGGTATAAATAGGTAAAAGTAATTAATGTAAAGTGCAACAGCTCTGCTTGAAAGTGCAGTCAAGGGTTTAATGAAGATAAAGAGCATTTATTGCACAAGGAACAAAAGAGATTTTGTATCTGTTTATCTCAGCCCTGGGCAGACGGTACCTCTGACCTGAGGGGAGAAGAACAAATTCTGATGATCAGAGCTGAACAAGACAGACATTCAGCTAACAAGTTCAAAGAAGCAATATTTTCAGATATTAAGAGACACAAAATTATGTCTTAGTCGCTTAAAAATGCCAATGGGGGAAGAAAAGTGTATTTTTTTGGTTTCTGGCACAAAAACAGTATTTCCAAGAAACTTTGAAAGTTAATTTTTTCTACCCCATCAATAGATTTCAGTGGTCATTTTTTGTCTTTCATTTTGAAATAAGACGTTTTTTCTAGACTTGTGAGCTGAATGTGACTCATATAAGGCCTATAAAGCCAAACGTATCATATTTGATACATGAGTTCAAAGACCTCTCATCAAAATGATCAATAGTTTCTTCAAAAACCTGTTAAAAATATTTTTAAAAACATATTCTACCGCTTTCAGGATTGTCGTATCACTACAGTCAGCTGAAGTTGTATTTTGGCCTTTTTCAAAATGTTGGCTCTCATGAAATCATCCACTCATATTTTCTTGAAAATCATTGCTTGATTTTCAAGAAAATGCAACAAGCAATACATCAAAATAGTTACTTAAAAAAGTGTTTTGTGCATGAAATAAATGGATATTCACTAAAAAACTTATATAAAATAGATAAAATAGTACACAAAATTGCCCAGTGTGTCAAATGTGATACAAGAAATATATCATGAATGAAATGATAAAGCAATACTTTTTTGTGGAATTTGTTAAAGGGGTTAATAAACATCTCAGTTTAAAAAAAATGTTATTTTCTGACTATTTTTTTGATAAGTAGGGCTTTACAGGGTTAATCTTGATTTAAAATGATAACATTTTAGGAGCATTTTTAATTAAACTCTCAGCCCATTTGGATTTAAGAAGTCAAAAAAGAGAAATACTTTAATTTAATTTAAGCATCAGTTTGTTGTTAAAGTTGTATTCATGTCTGTGGATTGGTTGCAGGTTTGACGGTGGCAGATCTGGTCATGCCATGGTAGGTTTGTCATTTCTATTCCCATAGTTCCATGTTTGAAAGCTTCATGTTTTGAACACGTGTGCTCTCACTGTGGAACTCTGTGTTTTCCTCCAGGTTCGTGTTTATTATTGGAACCTCGGTGGTGTTAGCTTTCAGATCGATGCAGAGGAGAGGAGTGAGCCGGCTGCAGCTGCTGCGCAAAATCACCTGGAGGACAGCTGTCCTTCTGCTGCTGGGCTTCTGCTTCCTCAACTACTCTCCAAGAGACGGACCACGTAAGAGCAAACATGGAGCGAAGAGTTGGTCGTGATACAAATGTGTTCTCTGTAGTTTTACTCATTATGTGCTGCGTTTTGTTCCTGTGGGGGAAAACAACAAGAAAACAGGCTGTCTAATATTATGTCCACTTATCACTATAAATAAGTTTCCCTAATGGAGACAGCAAGAGGTCACTGATACTAATGCATTAAAACACAGACTGAGCAACATCTGTTTTAAAGCATTTTTCTCACATAAATTCAATGATTACACTGTAAAAAAAGAAATATATGCAAGTGCTCATGTCATATTTTCAGTCAAAACTGTCTTATTGGACTTAATATAAGCAACACTCACTTGACAAGACCAGAAAATGTCTTATTTATTGATTTTTTTGAACTTTTACACTGCAAAAACTGAAATCTAAGCAAGTCATTATGTCTTATTTTTGGTTAAGTTTGTCGTATTATTTTTGATAAGAGCTGAATTCTACCAATATATCTGGAAAATGTGTAATTTCAAGTTATTTAAAGACAAAAATGAGGTCTTAATTGCTTGTTTCAAGTAAAAAAAAATCTGCCAATGGGATAAGAAAAAAAATTGTTGTGTTGAAACATCTTTCTAATTTTCCAGAAACTTTACGAGCAAATTTTTTTTTGTAACTCATTGACTTTTATCAAGTCAAATAAGACAATTTTCAGTTCAAGTGTTGACAGTGTCATAAAGAATACATACCTGCAAAGAAAATTATGTACATTTGGAATACTTTGGGTCCATAAGAAAGATGAATTGTATGATATAATTTGTATTTCACAGTGTAAATTTGTCTTTGACTAACATAACTTAATGGTTATAAAATGGTCATCAGTACTGTCACTGTTTTTAATCTTCCATTGACAAAATGAGTCAGCAGTCTCATTATAAATAACGATGAAATAGCTCTTTGCAGCTGCTTCACCTCAGACAAGGAAGAGGTGATACTCAGCTTTAGTTTCAGTCAGTTAAGTTTTACAACACTCAAAGTCAAGAGACATCAACCATTAATATATTTGATAAAAGCCGAAGCTGCAGGGCTTTTAGGGTTAAACGAGGAGAAGCTAAAAAAGCAGAAACCTGCTTCTCGATCCACCTGGGGATGCTGTGGGCGCCCTCCACACATTAGCCGTTCCCACAGCTAATGGACTTTCCCGGGTGGATGTCTGCGTAACAGGGTTAACAAAAATATCATTATTGTTCTGCAGTCTGAAAATCCAGCACCAGGGGACGTTTAGCAGAGGCAGATTAAACAAAAACAACCGGGACATAATGGATGATTACAGATAGTGTTACACCCTTTAGTGCCGTGCAGCTGCTGGTCAGGCTGCGGCTGCGGCTCAAGCTGAACATCGCGTCACACAGACATTTACCATAAACTGCAGCTTTGCCCTCTGTTTCCAAGGACGTCCTTGGTCGGTCTGTGCGAAGAATAAATTCAACTTAGGAATGATCTCAGCTCAGTCTGTTAAATGGTTTCAATGTCACAGAGGGAAGAACAGATGTTAACCTCTCACTTCAGTTATGATTTACGTCAAAGAGAAGGAAATTTATTTGGATTTTGTGCTTCACATGGAGGTTAAAGGTGGATTTGTGCCTTTGTTATGGCTCTCAAAATCAAAGATAATGTTAAGCTGAGAGTGGTTTCTCCTCTTTGGATGACAGGAGAGATTAGTCAGATGAAGATGAAGGAAGTCACACCAGAGTCTTCACTTCTCCACAGATTTAACAAACATGTCATTAGTAAGAGCCGCCTTTCCTTTTACGTCTCCCCTTGATTTGATTTGTTCCGATCAATTATTGGAGCTATGCTGTTTTTTTTACATCACTTTGTTCAGCAAAGAGGTTTTCAATTAACTAATGTGTAGATTACTATCAACCTCTCAACCAGAGGCCATCCTCTCCCTGTTGAGACCAGAGATAACTGAAGACCTTTGATTAGCTTCCCACATTCCTGTCAAGTCCGTATCCTCCAGGCTGGAAGCATAAGTGTCCTGCTGACTGTCATCCTCTGTCAGCAGTAATGGGTGAAGGAGGAGATGTTATCGTGATTAATAGGATCAGTTTCCTGGTTTTTAATGATCTGAAGACAACAGGGATAATGGTGCGAGATTTCACCCTCTGTCTCTGCTTTTATCAGACGTGATAATAAAAAGTAAGTAGAGAATAAAAACAGGAGTTAACATTTCAGATGTTGTAAAACTAAAGGGAGATTTAAAAGCAGTGACAGGTGATGATCATCGCTGAGTTTCAGCCCGTATGAGGGCTCATGCTTTCTGTTGTTGCTTGTGTTCCAGTTTCCTTGTCCTGGCTGAGAGTCCCTGGAGTGCTGCAGCGTCTGGGCTTTACTTACTTTGTTCTGTCTCTCCTGCAGACTTTCTGGGGCCAGAAAGAAATCCCTCAGAGAGAAGTGAGCGGCTTTGTCAAGTTCACTTTACTCAGTTGTTACTCACAGAGGAAAACAAGTTTAAAGAGTCCAGCCTGACACATACTTTTTAGAAAAGTCCTCACTCCTTTCACACTGTGCTGTTTTTCACATCACTGATGGCTGACCAAATAAATCTAATGATATCTACTGTTTGGTTTGATGACATGATTTGTGCTCTGTGTGACGCAGAGCCACTGGTGGAGCCCTGTTCAGGATGTTCTCCTTTACTGGCAGCAGTGGCTGATTATCATCCTGCTGGAGACTCTGTGGCTGTGCCTGACTCTGCTAATGCCTGTACCCGGCTGCCCAACGTAAGTCCAGCAAGGCTGCCGTCATGTGAGTGAGTCTGATCCCTCTGATGCAGTGTGTCCGTGTGCAGTCACTCCTCTCAGCTGGGGCTGATGGTGCAGCAGAGGTGTGTGTGTGTGTGTGTGTGTGTGTGTGTGCACCTTGTGCTTTGCTGATGTTATGAAGCACCGTGATTTATGAGCATGAGGTGGATGCTTCAGAGGGGAATAATTACCCAATCTCAGTCTGTCATGTGCAATAAGAGGAGGAGGGAGACAGAAGATCCATCTTCCTCGCTCCATGTCTCCTGCTCAGTGCACCTTTTTGTTTTTCCTTTTCTTTCAAACTAACTTATGTTAAATATCAACAAAAAACTTTATGTAGAGCTGCCTTCCTCCCTGATAACTAGAAACAGTCACACTTTACAATAAGGGTTCCTTAATAAATCTTAGTTAGTGAACTATTAGGCATTAACTAACAGTTTAATAATGTTTATAATCATTATAATGCATGACCTAACATTAACTAACATGTTTGTTAATGCACTGATAAGCAGTGAATTAATGTCCACTGTTCATATTTAATTAATACATTATTAAGAATTAATAACAGTTACATATTGTGATTAGTTATCCTTCTGTATGCATTACTCTTCAAGCATTTATAATATATTACTTAAGGAATACATGTGTTACACTTCACTCTAAGGGTCCAAAAAGCATCCAGATATAATTAACTATGGTTAAGTAATGCATGTGAAGGACTCCTTTACATTAATTACGGTGTATATAAGGTAACTGAAGTTAAGTAATACCTTAATGTTAGGTTAGGGCTACCTGATAACAAATACGTCACATCATCAGAAAATGATGACTCAAGACTCTAAATACTTGTTTATCAATGTCCATCCAGGTAACATGTACAGTATTAGAGAACAATTAATTCCAAACTGTGCCCCCACCTCACCCCAGATGCCTAGTCTGGTGCTTGCTTTTTTTCCCTCTCCCTTCCTCTTGTACTCTTTTTCCTTCAAATGAAACAGGGCGCTGCGCACACTGGCGACTAACAGTTTTCCTGCTCCTGTCCTCCCCCTGTTTTGTGTCTCTGTCGTTTTGTATGTTTCTTGGACAGGATGTAAATGAAATGTAAATTCTGTTGCTCTGAAACATGTGCACTAGCGAATACAGTGAATCTGAATAATGTTTATTTATTCTAATATAACACCACTAGTAAATGATTCCTAAAGGCGTTATTAAGATTTACTAATGTATAAATGAATTACAAGGATAAAGATAACTAATTACACTATGTAACTTTTATTAGTGGTTTATAATGTGTTAATTAACTCTGAGCATTGTACATTAATTCACTGCTTATTAATGCATTAACTAATATGGTAGTTAATGTTAGGTAAGGCATTATAATGATTATCAACACATTACTAAATGGTTAGTTAGTGCCTGATAAGGCATTAACTAATGTTTATTAAGGGACCCTTATTGTAAAGTGTTACCCTGGTAACTTCTATAAACATTCAGTGATCTTTGTTTAATTTGTTGGTATGAGGACAGAATATTTGCTGTGATAAACATCCATCTTGTTACACCTGCATCCTGTCAATATCTGTTACCTGAATTCTGTTACTTTGTTGGTGATCAGAGGATATTTGGGAGCTGGGGGAATTGGTGATGACGGTCTTTACCCAAACTGCACTGGAGGCACAGCAGGTCACATTGACAGATGGATGTTTGGTGACAACATGTACAGGTACCCCACATGTAAAGTAAGTATTTATCATTTTAGTCCTTAAAAAGCTTGAGAAAAATGTTAATGGAGCTTTTTTATATATTTATTTGTTATGTTGTCCTGTTGCAGGAGTTGTATCTGACCACACAGCCCTTTGACCCAGAGGGAGTTTTAGGTACAATCAACTCAGTCGTCATGGGATTCTTGGGGATGCAAGTAAGACACATCTATTTTTTTTCCTGAGTCAGTGAGTTCATGGTTCAGGAGAGAGGTTCCCAAACTCTTCAGCTGGGGACTCTCAGAACAGCTACTACATGAACAGGCAAAAAAGATACAAAAATAAGCATAAAAAAAGACCTCATAAACTTAGTTCAGCTGATTGGTGGAAAGTCAAACTGCCTGTGTGCACATTTTGTAAACATCTGCCTCCTCTGAGCTTGGTTACCTCGGGGTCTCAGACAAAAAAAGCTGTTTAATGCTTCTATTTAAATAACTTTAACCCTTTTTTGTTAATACTTTTACAGTAATGGATATAATATGCAATTTTTAATAGTTTCTAGTTTGGAAGACCCCAGAGGGTCACAGCCCCCACTGTGAGAACAACTGATAGAAGACAGTGTGTTTATTTCATATTGATTTGGTTATGATAGATGCTGATAAGTTTCATGTTTTTCAATTGTTCAAAATAAATATGGTTGCATGGCTCCATGAGTAAATGTTTATGTCTGATTTCTGGTAAAAAATTGACATTTGGGACTCAATCTGAGCCACATTCACCAGACCAGTCCAGAAAAATCTTCATTTAAAAAAAATAAAAGACAAGAAGTAAAACCAATTTAAGCTGATTTTTTTTCTTAAGCCCTTTTTGCTACAAATTATGATACAACTTAAGAAAAATTAAAATGTTTTGAGCTTTTATCCGTCATAAAATAGACAAATTAAACATAGTCTGAAGAAATTTGGAGAAAAAAAAAAAAGATATATATATATATATATTTTTTAGGATTGCGCTGCCTTGAAGCAAAACTGTGCCTTCATGGTCATGATTAAGAAAAGAGGGTTAATTATTTGAATTTCAACACATTTTTCCAATAACATGTGGATGATACTTGATAGCCTCAACAGATGGTTTTTTTTTTCAGGGACTGGAAATAGCCAGGTAAAAGTTTTCAAACAATTTTCTGGAGAGAAATAGCTGAGCTCGTCCTAATGAGAAATAAGCAAAAAAAAAAAAAAAAGGGTTTCTGCATGGCCTCCAGAAAGCCATACGACAAATTCAAACACTGCAATTATTTTTTTATGGTCTCATCTCTTTTTTCAAGTATTTTGTGACGACTTGGAAAAACCCAAAAATAGGTATGTTGCTGAGAGGCAACATTGTGCCACAGAGGGTTAAAATCTTTAAATGACATTTGCTGGGTCCATCAAGTGACAATGGCTCATATAGAGTCCAACAGGACGAGTTTTCAAAGTATGAAGACTTGATTAGAGTTCAGTTTTTGCAGTGTAGACTGAAAGGTACTCAGATTAAAGTTGGAAAAAAAGTGAATCTAGGTGAGATTAAAGTCTCTTAGATTTTCATTCCCCTTCTTTGACTTTTAAAGCAAGAGTCATTTCAGAAAATAATCAGGTCAGTAGAGATTAAAAAAGTTTGACTTTTTTTTTATTTGAACTGAATCAAGTCTGATCTTTGAGGACTTACTTAACAGACAAAACAAGTAAAGAACATACATTTCTTAAGGTGAAAACAATCACAATTTACTGCCAACCTTTATTATTAGCTTTGTCAGTAAATAAATGTACTTTCAGTTTTTGTTCTCACAGTATCTTGACGCTGAGATGAGAGGTCATATTTCAGCGCGAACATGTTAACTGCTCATTGGTTAGCAGTTTTTGTTGTGTAAAGGAGGTTGTGTTAACCGCCCATTTTCAGTGTACAGCTGTCCTTCTTCGGTGACAAAACATTGTAACTGTGTCTCTTGTAACCATTTGTGTTGTGGGAAGTTGCCCTGCGAAAAACAGCCACATTGCTTAATTCCCCATGGTGCTTTGCACTGACCCCATCCGTCAGCAAGACTTAGACGAGACGCCAGGTGTCTGCTGCCCTCTTTTATATGTTCATCCACACCAAAGTCCTCAGCTGAAACATATTCATCATCACCAAATTAATCAGATGCTGCAGATGACTTACACTCCACATCTGCCTCAATAGAACAGGGGAAATGGGAGCGCCAAGTCATGGGCACAGACACCCACGTCCCAGGCCTATTTGGTTACCCAAGGGCAAATAGACGGTGTTTACAGGGTATTTCTCATTAGAAGTGTGATGATGAGCTGTGGTGACCAAGCCTGTGTTTACCTTGTTCTCCACAGGCTGGGAAAATCATTGTTTTCTACAAGGGACGAACTTTCCACATCCTCTGTCGGTTCCTCGTGTGGGCTGTTATACTGGTATGTTTCCGCACACAATTTAGACTCCACAATTCATTTTACATCATGTTTAATCCCATTCATTTATTTATTTATTTATTTATTTGTTTGTTTTTAATAAACTTTCTTTTAACTATTATTTCAAGTTTACTAAAGAAAAAATAAGATAAGATAAAATAAAATACAACAAAATAAAATAAAATGAAACAAAATACACTCCTGATCAAAATCTCAAGACCAGTTTAAAAATTGCATGAATTTGCATTTCACACTGCTGGATCTTAAGAAGGTTCTAAGCAGAGCTCAGGCGTCTGCAAAAAGAAGAAACGGGAACAAGAGACAATTTTAAACATTATTCTGTATATTTGTATCTTTATACAATTTCCCTCCACTAAAACTCAAACTATTTTGGAAATTATCAGCCCACTTGCAGTACATCCACAGCCCACCATGGGGCCACGACCCACTGGTTGGGTATCAATTCAATTCAATTCAATTCAATTCAATTCAATTCAAAAAAGCTTTTTGACATGACAAACATACGTTTACATAGCCAAAGCAGGAGTGACATGAAAAAATGTATACAAAGTTAAACATCTAATTAAATAAGCTTAACAAAAAGAGCATGCAGTGCAAAATATAAAAAAAGAAATAAATTATTAATAAAATAGACTATATCTCTGTTAGATATAGATATATTAGAAACATAACAAAATTACAATTATCAACTTTAATGTACAAAATATTATCAACGAGTGTGTACAGAGTGTTGGGAATCAATGATATAAAGAGTAGAGTGTTTTTTAGAGTTTTGCCAGCTCTTATAGATACGTGAAATGAAATGGTTTTTGTCTTTAGTTTTATAAGTGTCATAAATATGCTGACCAAATTCAAGACACCATCCTCTGTTTGTTTGATTTCTCTGTCAAATATTTTACATCATGTTTAAAATGATTATTTATTTTACCAAAGCGAAATTGAAAAAACTGATATAAAATCCAGTTGATGATCCTACCAGACAATAAATCATATTTAAAAAAAACCAAAAACATTTCCCAGCCTCCAGCCTCCATGACTGTCAGAGCTGAGCACTTGAATGCCCTGGCTGTTTGACTCTAATCTGCAGAGTGTTGTCCTGCCACTTTGATATAAGAGGTAGCTGCTGAGCCGTTCATTAGCGGGACACTGCAGAGGACATGTGTGATCTCATTACAATAAAACAACATCCATGTGAGGCTGAGTTTCCGGGCAGTAACGGGTATCCAGCTCCTCAGGGGGATACACACTATCCCTCTTTGCTGCTTTACATGTGTTATTTTTATCAGAGGGGTTTAGCAGATCAGCACGATCATTTCATACACATGCATGATAAGCCACAAACATTCACTGACAGCAGGTTTAAGGTGTCAGAAGCATTAAATCAACAGAACCCAGATTACTGAAAGAGCTCTTGTAAATGGGTCAAAGTCCATCAAATTTTTAATCAACTAAATTATTTCACGAATCTCTTCAGGGAAAATGAAGTTCTGTGTTTCAGATCTGTTCTCTTTCTGGGTGGTCTGTGAACAAGAAGAGAAGCAAGCTGTCCTCAGTTTCATTGAAAGGGGGAATGTGTCCCACAGGGAGAAGCTGGGCGTTATATGAGATGGCCCGTTTCGCATTTCTAAACCTGTGACAGGAGGCTGTTAATCTGCTTTAATGAGACCCAGAGATATCCATGTCAAAAGGCGCAGCTTTCCTGATCTGTGCCCGGCCACAGTTTTCATGCGTGTACAGGAAGATGCTCCAGAGATGAAAATCATTCTCAAAATGGGGTCAGTGCGAGCGTTCATGCTATGGAAGCCGACATCCTGAAGTAGCGGCCCTGTGACCGAGAGCGATGATGGAGCCGGAGGAGCTGTGGCGTCACTCAGCCTTTGAAATCCAACCATGCTGGAGGGGAAAAACACTCCCCTGCATGTTTGTCTTTAAAAACATACAGAAACAGACACCTTTACTTTCCAGAGTCCGTGGTTAAATTTTCCAGTTTTGAATCTGTAACTGTTTGAAAGCACAGCAAAGCTTCATTACATGAGAAAAATCAGGATTAAACTCTTTATGATGCAAGTATTTTTGTGATATTTTTGCCTCAAGAGAGTCAGAGATCAAATCCAGCAACCTCATCTTGTCTTCTTTCAGCAACTGTTTGAATTTAAATTTCTCTTGCCCAATTAGTTGAAGAGTTACGGTAAAGAGGAAATTTTGCATTAACTACTTGAATTGAATGTTGCTGCACATAGATTCCTACGCAGTTCTGTCAGACCCCAGATATTGCCATAAAGCTTTTCATTTTTCCTCTAAGTGGTTATTTTAATTTCCTCACAGGCCCAAGTTTTTGAGGAGTTATGGTAATTTAGAGAGCGCTTGTAAAATGGGCTCTGATGGGTTTTAAAGAAGTTGTAAGAAGTTTTAGTTTTGAGAGGATATTTGACAACAAAGTTTGACACAAAAACATCCCCTGATGCTGACATTAAGGATGGCAAATGCTGTCTGGGTTATTCAGCGGAACCAGATTAGATCAGACTGGTTTCTCTGGAGGAAGAGAGGGAATGGGTTTTATGGAAAGAAAACTGAGTCCCATTAATTTAGAAACTATGAGGATATTTTACCACAAATGTGTGGTTCAAACAAGCCAGCACTGCCATTTCAATTTAAAAAAGATGTCTGTTCTTAATCCACAATTTTGCATTGAGATTATCAGCACACAAAAAAGGCTAATTTCTGAATGCAATCCCAGTGTCTGTGGACAACCAGACCAATCCATTATTGGCACGTAGATTGACAGTTCCTTCAACGACATTAACAGTGAGAAGAGAATTCTGTTTTCTCTGCTAAAAAACTACTTCTGTGATTTATTTTGTAGTACTAGTGGATGCTGGAGCTGCTGCACTATTGGACAGAAAAAGGTGGTGAGAGCAAAAGAAAGCTAAACAGGAGAGTGATAGAGCACGGGCTAAAGGCTAATACACGGGTTAAGCTGTTTGTACTACTGTTTTTTCTAACCCACATGCAGCAGTTATACTGCAGTGATCTGTTCAAACCTGAGAGTCTGTCAATAAAATGGAGAGCCAGGTTACGTTTGCTCTGCTTGGTGAGGTTGGAGTTGGTAGATGAGCACTGGTAGGACAGAACCAGGATTCACTAAAGTTACTTGTTATAGACACGTCTCGGAGCACTGGGTTGTGAGTAACACCAAACAAATAGTCTGCTCACCTTTTGGACAATAAACTACAAACTGAGTTTACAAAGTTTAACATCAGCTCTATGTAACTAAAAATAAATGCATTACCCTGTAGCTTTGCATCCTGGGAAATGTTGTCTTGTACAAAGAAAAGTAGTAATAAAGATTTGCTCTCCAAAACATATGCACACCCTGATAAGAGTCACATCCTCACAATAGTGGGTGCTAGTGCTCATGGGAAATGTAGTCTATAGTCAAGAAAACACTACAGATTTCGGCAAAAGGCATCAAAAAGTCCAACATCAAAATCCAGAACTCTGAGCAGCTTGTCTTTTATTTGAGTGAATTATTTGAGTGAATTAGAGGAAATCTGCCCTTTTTATTTTTCAGATTCATGTGAAATTCTGTTGTGGTACTGTAATGTCATTAATCGTATCTCTCTACATGTTGAATCTCATTAACCACTGTTATGGAGCAAATGATGAGAAAGCAAAAATGAACTTGAACCTACTCAGCTTCTCCCAGAGGACGAGAATAATTAACTGAGAAGGGTGGGATGCAGGAGCTTAAGGGTTTTATGTTTTCCTCTGAATCTCATGCATGGTTTAGTAAGTTAATGTTTCAGTGGGGAGGATAAAAAAAGACAGTGAGGTTTGAGATATAAATGAATCATACGGGGATTTCATCAAAATTGGTTAGATGACGATTTTAACACACTTGTTTTATGCTAATTCATAATTGTTCTTGTCCTGTTTTTATCTACTTAGACCCACTTTTTTCCTGTCAAGTGTTTTCATCCAGCAAAATGTGTTTCGCAGACGAGCCTCCTCATTGATTTTTTTTGTACATTTTCACCTCTGAGGGGAGGCAGGAAGCAGAGCAGAGCTACCTCTTCTTTCAGACATGTGCTCTTAACATTAGCACGCCTCCTCAGCGGCGCTCACGTCTGCGTGCCTCCTAACCACAGAGCTGATGATGCTATGTGAAAGAGGCTCGCAGAGAGAGTGTGTGTGTGTGTTAACAGTCTGATCATCAACACTGTAGCATGGTTTTAGTAGTGGATTGATACTCAGGAGCGGCTATGCATCTTCCTCTTATTAAACAACAGCCCCCTGTTAATTAAAGTCCAACGATCAGGCTGCAGGAGTGAGAGATTGAAATTGAGCGAATGTCCCACATACCAGCTCCATTCCACATCCTGCCGCCTGGATAGCCTGGAGACTCAATCCAGCTTCGGCCGGGCTATTTCGACGCAATTGATTCTGTCATCTATACACATGATGGATATCCACTTTTACAAGCATGATTGGATTCAGATCCACAGACCTGGGTTTATTCTTTGAAACAGTTTTCTTAAGCATCTCACTGGAATGTAAAAGTAAATAAATGAGATAAGTAATATATTTCTTAAAGAGGTCATTGAATTATACTCTCGATAGCTGTGACTCTTTGTTCTTCCGTCATCACAGTGTGAACAATCTCATCAGCATATTTACAGCTTATGATTTTCTGTGTTACCTCACAGACTGTGTTCATTGACTCTCAGGTAATCGTTTAACCTGCCGCACTCGCTTGATTCAGTTGCTTCACGTTTTAGCAGCCTAATGTAGCTTGCTTTATCACTCGACATCGATTTGAAATCTGTTTCATTTCCACCCTAGGGAATCTCTGCAGCCATCCTTTCTAAGTGCACACGAGATGGAGGATTTATACCTGTCAATAAAAACCTTTGGTAAGTGCTTCCTGACCCTCTTAATACAGCCACTTTTCTCACAAAAGAAAGGATGGATTTTTCCAGCAGGCACAAATCAAGGATGCTAAGACACACTCTAACTTTCCTGTTACAACAGCTCCAACTGTAAATAATCACCCTGACTGTCCGGAGTGTGAGGTGGAGCAGTTATACATCCTACATGATAACTCTTCCTTACAGCCAGCAGGAGAAAAGATGCTTTATCCTGTGCACCCAAGAGGCACTCAGCACACATTTTACCAGTGCTGCTGTGTGATGAAGTGGGATCAGGCAGCAGAAAAAAGCATGTGCGTGATGACAGGGTAGCCTAAATGTCCCAAAAACCATCCCCTTCTGGTAAAACACGGCAGAGGATTTTGATTATCTTTAATAGTTTTTCAGGAAACACGGAGCATTTACTACCCGAGACAGATATAACTTTACAACCTGAGCTGCATTTGATGCACTCCTGCATTAGCTTAAATATGATGTCAATCATTTTAATGTTGTAGCAGGAAGACTACCATTTGGTCCGTGATGTGTAAGCAAATTCTTCATGATGATCCACAGGGGTTCATCCTTTGCTATTACCTGCCTCGCTTTTATAGGCAGTTTATCATGCAAAGGTTATTGAGCTCTTGCCCACATCCCTGCCTGAATGTCTCGAAGTAATTACATCTCCGCCAAGAGTCCATTTTGGCCCCACTTCTGATGAGATGAAAATTTAAAAAGCCCAGTGCAGGAAGGCTCCTGGAGGCAGCCATTTTACATTAGGTGATATTACATCAAACATTCTTGCACTTAGGAGCAGACAAGGACATGGCTGGCTGGCACAGCTCCACGGGGCACGTGCCAAGGATCCGCTGCTGATGCTTTAAGACCCATCCAGCAGACTGGGCCACGGTTTGCTGGTTTGGCACAGGACTCCTGGTAGTTGTGTGTCAACAATACAGCAACACTGACGTAGAGTCACATCAGTCACATCTGATAGTTTTGTGTTGCCTGTAAGATCCAAGCACCAATGTGGCTGTTGTAATGTTTCCCTAATGGTCCCTCCAGGTCATTGTCCTACGTGATGTGTATGGGCTGCTTCTCCTACCTGCTGCTGGGAGGCATGTACTTCATCACTGATACCAAGAACTGGTGGGGTGGACAGCCTTTTATATACCCAGGTAAAATTCACAAATCTAACAGCCTTGTACAACATGATGCTTTTTATTGTGGGGTAAAACCTTTGAAACACGACTGGCACACAAAAAAGGCAGTGACATGAGTTGAGCACTTAAATCTGCATTCAGAAGAGTGGTCACCCAAACAGTGAGCAAATGTTAAGCTAGCTTTCAGAAAAGTAAAGTTTGTAAAGTGCAGATGGCCGAGTGGATTAGGTTGCACACCATGAGGTTCGCCCTCGCCTGCAGCCTGTTTCCCACATGTCACACCCCACTCTCTCCCCCTTTCCTACTCTATCCTCTATCCTCCTCTCTCTCCTCCTCTCTTCTATCCAATAAAGGTACATAAGCCAAAAAAATAACCGAAAAAAAAGAAAAGGGAAGTTTGAGGCTGTAACCCAAATGGGACAATTCTGTTAGTACACTTACATGCCCTCACTAGAAAAGAGCATTACGTTTTACAGGGTGGTGGTGTCTCAAATCTAGGGTGACCACAAGTTCTCATGACCTCAAACATGTCCCCCTGTTTGGTCATCAAATTATGTCAAAGGGGAGTTTTTGAATATCCAAAAAGCCTACAAATAATTAACATTTATAATAAATTGCTGCACTATGGGCCACTGGCATTACTCTGTTGTACTTACCTGTCGAGATGCTGAGCATGAACGCTGCATGCCTCATGATGTGAAAGACCCAGGCTGCTCCTTCTCTCAGATCAAAGCAGTAAATAAGCCTTGACTGCCTGCTCTGTGCTCCAAGACAGGAAAAACTGAAGCATGAATTCACTTTCTCAGACTAACAGCAGAAACACTGTACTGTCTACAGAGCTGGCACCTACATGCAAATAAAGTTTTGGCTTAAGTTCAGGGATGCACGACTTTATTGGCATATTATTGGTAGTGGCTGATGTTTGCTTAAAAATGAACAATTGGTTATCAGCCTATAACACACTGATATCTACAGATATAATAAAATGGACCTCTGCTCACTGGATTGAATGCACCATGTCCCCCATGCGAAGAAAATGTTCACAGCACAAGATGTTCCCTGTGAACAGAGGTTATGTTTTCCTAACTCTGTGAATTGTGAAATTGGCCAAATTGTCCCAAGCTGTCATTATTGTTATGATTGGCTCCAGGAGAGCATTAAGTCATTAAGAATTATTGTTAATTTGCACAGAAAACAACAAATGTAACAAAAGTTTGAACCACATTACTATATACTAAATCTGACACAGTAGAGAGTTGATGATCTCTGCATTTAATTGTGGGGAAAAAAAACTTCCATATTTGGCTAAGTGAATTGTAAAATAATGGCATACTGGATGTCAGGAGACAAATCACCAATATCATGCATCCCTAGATCTGCCCAAACCTTAATTATTCAGATGCCTCAAAACCTCAATGAAACTTAAACCAATATTTTGAGGTGTTATTTATATTTTTGCATTAGAGAAATATTTCTTTGAATAAAAGGCTACATCTCTGTCTTTTTATCTTGCCATGTTGTGAGACATCAGTCCACCTGTTGGCCATCATGACTTCAAAGCAAATACAGAGCCCTGTAGATTGTGCTTCACAGATGAAAAAAAATGTCAAAATGAAAGAAACTTAAAAAAAAAAAAGTAAAGACAAGTCCTACTGGCAGAATTAATCTAATCTTACAAACTAATCTGGCATTATTTTGTTTTCTAATATCCTGAAATGATACATTTTTCTTGAAGCTCATGTTAAAACTAGTAGGACATTTTCTCCAAAGTTAAAACATAAACACTTTCTCAGATTTTAGTGTAGAAAAAGAATATCAGAAGTACCTTGAGTAAGGGTAACCACCTACGAGCTAAGTCCTTAGGTGCAGCTGTGAACGACTGTTTTCTGTTACTTGTTGAAGCAGAGTTGAGTTTGGGTCCTTGATGATTTCATGTTGATTATGGACATTCACACCCAAACACCTCCATTATTGTTTCTGTCCTCTGTGGCTCTATGTCAGAATTTCAGATCACATTAGAAAATCAGTGCAGCCTCTTTATTTGAATAACAAATGTAAAAGTCAGGACTGTAAATGCATTGATTTGATTCTCCGATCAAATTTCAGAAATTGTTTCTTTACTTTGATAACATTGACTCTTAGCTGTCATGAAATGCCAAATAATGGATTCTTAAATGTGTAATAAGAAATGCTGACTCACATGTAAGATTCTGAATGTTAATTGATTTGTTAGCCATGTAGTAAATGGTACCAAAGGACATTCTGATCTATTTTTCTGAGAAACTCATTGAAGCAGGTGGGCTGTTTGCTCACCTCTGCTCACAGAAACTTAAGTACCTGTTATTACCTGTTGTTTGTTCTGCAGGGCTCTGGCTCACTGTGTAATGATGTTTTGTCCTGTTTAACAACAGCTTGTGTTTTTATGTGTTTCTCTCTGTCTCAGGGATGAATTCTATCTTTGTTTACGTCGGCCACTCTCTCCTGGGTTTTTACTTCCCCTTCAGCTGGGAGATGCGCGTCACAGAGAGTCACTGGGAGTGGCTTTTTCAGAGCCTGTGGGGGACTGCGCTGTGGGTGCTCGTTGCTTACCTGCTGTACAAGAAGAAATTCTTCCTCAAAATATGAACCACGATCAGCTCTTCTTTTTCCCTCTGTTAAAGCCATTACGGCACTTTTTTATGACTTTTTAAGGTGTGATTGAGTTTATAAATACAACATCTGCAGCAGTTTGACAGATGTATGGTTTATATTTCCATGAAATTCGACCTACATACTTTCTCTTGAGTCAGTTTTATTTATCCTAACATAAAAAGCCATCTGAAATATTGAGCAGTTTAGAGAAACCTTAAGAATCTGTTAAAGAACGCTGAAAAAAATTACTTTTTGAATGAGCTTAGAAAAATCATAAAAAAGTATTTCTGCAGGATTAAATGACTTTCTTTGAGCATTAAGTCATTTTGGTCAACTTGATGCACTTGTGTAGCTTCAACTTTATTTATTTGGGTTGATTGAACTTACTTACCAGGTTTGGGTCCAACTCAATGTAAGCAATTTTACTGCTATCGTTTTACCATGAGTGAGGAGGGTACACAGTGGACATGAGAACTTGCTGTACATGGATGTATTACATAGGTGACACATGCTGTCTTTGCTCTGGTATAGACTGGCTGTATATGCTTCGTGGCTTAGTCCAGCTGTCCACAGCATAGACTGGATGTCAAGTGTATATCAATAAGTAATGCTATTTTCTTCTGTTGAACCCTTGATGAAATTTCTGAGAATATTTTGCATTAGCCTCTAATTTGAACAGGCATTTTCATTTGCCCACTAAAGCTGCTCATCATGCACTGAATGTGGAGTTATGGTGTATGTTGTGGAAAATGCTAGCAGGGGATGTTGGTCTACACCGTGAAGCGCAGACAGCCAGTCAACGCCACAGAGCATAGACAGCCAGTCCACGCCATTGAGTGAGGAAAGCTTGTGACACCTATGTGATTCACTCATGTACAGCAGGGTCTCATGTCCACTGTGTGCCCTCCGCACTCATGGTCACAATGTTTGGTTAAGAATTAAGTTCAATTAAATCTACTCAATTTTTCAATCAATTCAATCAACCCAAATAAATAAAGTTGAACGTACATAAGTCTTTAAAGTTGAACCACCAAAATGACTCAATGCTTAAAGAAAGCCGTTTAACTGTGTGGAAATACTTTCCATGATTTTTTGTAAGTTCATTCATAAACTTATTTTTGTTCACATATGGAACGTGATTTTATTGTGTTACGTGAACTCAATTTATCTCAGTAAATCCAAAGACCTGCCAATTGCCTTATTTTCAGTGTAAGCTGTGAGTGTTAGATCCATGAAATCTATCAAACCATCACCCAACAACATATCTGATCCCCTGGTGAAGCGTGCAGCAGAGAATTTGTTTGATGCCACTTGTTTTATGTGCTGTATAGACTTATTAAACCAAATATATCAAAGTGCTACTTAACAAATTAGGCTGAGTGATTCCATTATACACAAGGCCGAGCATTATGAGTCTGTTACCATGGCCACTTGTGTATCTGTGTGTTTGTGCACCAGTACCATCTGCTGTCTGAGCCACAGTACTTTAATAGGGGTCAAGATGAACAGCTTGCAGAGAAGAGTCATCAGTGACTGAAACATCGTGCACTCAATGTGTAAGAAATCAGGGAAATTACAAATGTCCAATTTATCAGGAACTCTGAGCCTTTTATAGTCACCTCGGCCCTTTTTATGTTCAACATGCTTAACTTTGTCTTAACATGGAGGTTATTCTTCTTCCATATAACTGAGAGCCTGGCTGAGTAACTTTCAGAGGCTTTTATTGAACGCATGCACTCATCAGTTCTGAGCATGCTCAGTTCAGTGTGCCCTCTGCATCAGGTCAGGTGTTATGGAGATCATGAAGTGACCTTCGGGCTAATGAAATGAGGAGTGTCATGCTCTTCCTCTGGATTGATGTCATATTTCAACATCCTTCGAAGCATCATACTCTGTAATATATAGTCTAGTGGTTTTGATAATTGTGTTTTGGTGATCCTAACTGTTTGAGTCTCTATAGGTGCATCACTTTATGTCTTCCACGTGACTCAAGTCTGTAATTGCTTTTCCAAACTCCTGTGCCAGCAATGGAAATGCACAGCAACATCTTTATTAAATGAAAAGGAATCAATGCAAACTCACCACAGAGGTATAATTGTACCCGTGGTGTATTTACTGCAATAATAAAGCTTTGTATGGAAGTGGAGGCCTTCAGCTGACGTATAGAGGGAGAGTAGTGAGAAATAACTGAGTCAGCATTATGAACCAATTCCCATTAAATCTCAAATACAGCCATCAGGTAGGACTAAATAAGAATATCCACACGACTCAGACAGTGAACACAAACCGTCATGACACCTTCAGTTGTCATTGTCTTAATCAATATAATTAAAAATTTATTTTACGAAACTTGTCATGTGAAAAGTTCAGTTTAAGCTGTTTTCTTATGCACACATATTTGCCCTTTATGCCTCACTTTGATCCTAACTCTCTTCCTTCAACAACACTGAACTCCTGAGTGTAAGTGGACACAGAGTGCAGAAAATATTTAACATCTCTGCTAAATACAAGGTTGGAATAAAGTTTTCAGACATCCAAGTGTAATACTATCAGAAATATTTTCATGAAACTCGTGTGGAATTTTTTTGTGTTTCTGAAGGTGTGGCTGCATAAGAAAAAGACAAGAACAAATATAAAAAATTATTTGAAAGATATTATAATTGTTTACAAGAAAAAATTCTTGATAGTTTCAATGTGTAACTTCTCAGCACTGTGGGTATCAAATCAATCATTCAATTAATAACTTATAATAAACTAAACTTATAATAAGAACTTGAAGATGAAATAAATAAACCATCACATGATCAGATTGATATTTGGTCGTTGGCACAGAGTAAGGGCTCATCTTTTCCCATTCTCCTTGAATTACTGCTTTTAAATCTCCTAAATTCTTTGGGTTACACTTTGAAACAGACATTTTGATAACCAATCAATTTAAAGACTTTAATGGCTTTCGGAATTGTTCAGTATTTTGGCTGTGACTGGACAAAAAGGAGCTGCACTTGAAAGCCTGAGAGTGATTTTTAATGCAATATCTCACAAATGCATGGAGTTCCTCCAAAACTTTTTTCTACCACCATGCATGAAAAGCCAAGGCTGAGAGAGAGCATCAGGGGTGATGGGCACGACACTGGTGAGATCAGACACAGCATAAAAGGAGGAGCAGCAAGAGTAGGCAGGCTATAGCAGCTTAAATTCAACTACCAGTTCGCTGAAAGGACACTGACCCCATCAGCTGATCAGCTGATATTCTGGGCTGAGCTTGACCTCATGACCTGCCTGAACCCACACTGTGCTCAATGACTGTGTTTATGTTCAAGGCAGAAAAAAAAGTGGATAGAAAAACCAAAATTGAATGTAATTTGACTTTTCTGCACACAATTTCAGCAAGAAAGCAGGTTTTGATTCTTTTTTAAATTCAAGAATTATACCTCACACAATAGTAGTAGTATACAATGTATACACAATCAGTTTATAAATTTTGTGTCCCCACTGGATGAGTAGAGTTTCCCTTCTGATCCTTAATATCCAGTTGGTATTTCTCTGAGCTAGGTTAGAGTTTATGAGGCAAACTGGGTAAACTAAAAACAGCAGGTAGGATTATAGTAAATACATGTCTTCTTCCATGAGGGGAAAGTTTTTAAATCTGCAGAGAAACCCTCCTGTCCCGCTGCAGCCCAGTGTTTTTGCTCTGTGCAGAGAGATGATTGATTTAGGAGTGATTGCTGTTTGATTGAGCGGTGTCCTGCCCTGAGGGATGGAGCAATGCATGACTACACACACCATCCAATCACAGAAGGGTGAAACACCCAAAGACGAGTCCTTAGCTGATTGGTATGATTTGTGTTATTTAACAGACAACCAATTAAGAAGTGTTTCTCTCTTTTAGTTCAAAGTGAGGGTGGAGGCATATGCAACAGTTATGCTGGGTGAGGCTGGAGTTGGTAGATGAGCACTGGTAGGACATAACCAGGATTCAGTCACGTTACACATTATAGACACGTCTGAGAGCACTTAAAAGCTAGTCTGCTCACCTTCTGGACACTAAACAGCAAAATGAGTTTACAAAGTTTTTTAGACGTCACATTTCAAACTGTAGCGCTACATCACTACAAATAAATACATTATCTTATCGCAGAACGATGAGTTCTCTTGAGCAAAGAAAAGTAGTTTTAAAAACATTTGCTATCCAAAACAAATGCACGCCTTAGCAGGAGTCCCATCTTTATGTCAGTGGTTGATGGTGCTCATGGGAAATGGAGTCTTTATCCTGGAAAACCTTCATATTCCAGCCAAAAGCATCAAAATGTCCAATATTAACTGAACTATGAGTGACACCAAATATAACCAACCACTAAGCTATGCTACAAACTGAGTTTACAAATTTTGCTTGTTGTCTGCTACTTACCCGTTGATAAATACATTACTTTTCTCTTTGCATCCTGGGAAAAAGTAGTCTAAAAGTAAAAAACAGGATCTGCTCTCCATTCATGTGCTTCAAAACAAATGCACACTTCAGTGATGGTCACATCCTCCCAACACTGGGTGCTAGTGCTCATGGGAAATGGAGTCTTTACTCAATGGACTATCCTGGAAAAACACAAGCTTATCCAGATAGTCATCACAGCCCCTATAATGAAACATAGAGACTAAAATAATTATTTTCTTTCTTGTTGAGGATGTTTTGAAAGACAGACTGCTTCAAGTGTCTTTTTTTCCTGTTCAGGCCTAAACAATAATCTTATTCAAAGTTGCAGTGTGTTAAAATATGCTACAATTTAAAAAGCATAGAAAGAATTACTTATTCATAGAATCACCAAAAAGAAAAAAATCGATCATTTTGACACCAACTTCTAATATTTAATGTTAAATGCTCATGTAGTCCACTGGGGTGGACACATCTGTAACTTTATGAAAAAATCTATTTTTTTAAATTCATTCCCAAGGAAGAATGAAAAACACTCAAAAAAAAAAAAATCTTGACACAGGCTTTGATAAATCCCAGTTTGTTATTCTAACTAATACTCCTCCTGCAGAGTGTCAATGACATGACTGAACTGTGCTTACATTCGCTTTAATTTCCTGCGTGTTTTGGCCGCCTGCTGCTGTGAAAGCAGCAGGAGAGTGAAGAGGCCAGTGAAGCAGTAAACCCCCCTCCCCTTCCCCTTCCCTCCTCTCCCACCTCTCCCTCCTCTTCCTCCCCCCATCCAGCCAGCCCAACAGCAGCCGACCGTCGGTGGAGCACACAGCAGCGCGTCTATGGGACACTGACGGCCGCCGGGAGCCACGAAAACACGGGTCACCCTCCGGATCTTTTTGGTTGGCTACAGCTTTTTTTTTTCCTTCCCCATCGTGATTCAAAGGAACTTTCTCGAGTCTCATTTTCATTGAGAAACTTTCACTTATGATTCGCGAATATGAGGTCAAGTTGTGGTTTCTCTCGGGGAAACATCGCGTTGATGGTGTTGGTGGTGGTGCTGCTGCCAGAAGGTAAGGACCATCCTCTGCGTAAAGACGCACAAGGTGATGGCAACTGTTTTTAAGGCCTGTGTTGTGCATGTTCGGACGATGAGTTCATCTAATTAAGGTCAAATTAAGAATAAACAAAGCAGTGAAATCAATCAGCCAGTGGATCAATCAATCAAATTAATGATAAAGTGTCATTTCACAAACTGTGCCTGCAGCTGTATCAGTCATAATGCTCCTCATATTTCTGTCCTGTACACAGCTAGGCCAGTTTTTCTTCTGGTCACTTTTTTTTCTCTGACCAGTTGAAGACATCATTAGTATAAAAAAGAAAAGGAAAAAGAAAATATTGAAATCTTCTTTTGCTGCAGGAGAGCTTTTCTGTGTTGGAGAATAGTCAACCAAAGTAGATTAAAATGTGCAAAATTAAAGATTCTCTTTAAAAATTAGTCCATGGAGAAATAGACGAGGAGAGAGAGAGTTTTGGATTTCCACCAAGCTGCCAATTGTTATAAATGCGTAAATTTAAGTAGAGCTGAGTGGTAAAAAAGCCAGCACTCTCTTTTGTTTTGCAGAGAGTGATACTTGCTCTGGGCTCAGACTGTTATGCCTGGTATGGCACATTGAAACCTTGACTCAAATGAATACAGCCATATATCATAATATCATAATCCCACTCACAATCCCACACCCCAACTGTACCAACACGGTGCTGCCATGCGAGCTATGTTTAAACTGTCTGTCACAGCTCAGGATTGTGAAAATGGAAATGTGCTGAAAGGACGACACATGGGAGGCTCCTGAATTTGTTTTTGGGACTTAAAACTTGTCACAACAGATGTTTTTTCAATCATTGTTTCCTTCAAACATGATGATGATGGTGAATTAAGTTGGATTATCAACACAGTCTTGATGTGAACAGGGTGTTAACTTGAATGCGAGTGGTTAAGAGCGGACTATGGACTATGTACCAGAAAACAAAGGGCCTGTGCAGGGAGTAGTTCCTACAAATGCTTTCATAACTACTGACAACACAACACAAGTTTCTCAGTACGTTATCTGCTTGTTTTTAATGTGGTTTGCTTCAAGGCTTTTGGATATTAAATCACTCACTCCCATCAAACACCTCCCTAACATTTATGTGTCATTTATTCTTCATTTGTTCTTCGTCCCTGCCACTTTGGTCGACCACAGCCGCTTCAGTTTGATTAAAACGTCAAGGACATGTCGGTAATTAATCTACATCCTACGCAACAGTGACTCTCCTCACCTGCGCGTGTGTTACAACAAAAGAGCCACACTTGTTTGGAGAGGCGAAGAAGCGAGCAGCAGGCAGGTGTGCAGCAGCTGCTCCTATATCTCTATCTCTGGGCAAACATTTGCTGTTGGTTTTGTTTAGGGAAATATTCCTGGTTATATGACAACACACATTGTTCAGATTGGAGTTTTTATGTCCCTTAAAACACACATCTGTTTGATTTTTGCTGTACGGGACATGATCTTTTTATGATTTCTTTCCTTGGAGGATCATTCTGATGGTGTTTAAGTTGGTGCTGAGTGTTATTTCATCTGTTCCCAGCCCAACGAAGCCCACTTCAGTTGGTGTGTGGGTTATTTATCTTTTATACAGACACAGGATTGTGGAGACCTTTAAGCCAGTTTGGGATTATTGAAAATGTATATTTGTGGTGATAAATAAGATATTCAGACTTAACCTGGAGTCACAGACACCACTTCTCCAAGAGGAGGAACAGGTGTGGACATAAAAGCATGGATTTGTTTATGCTTCTCTGTGACCTTGTTACTGTAGCTTTTCTAGTGGTTTGCACTTTGACCTTAAAAATCTGAACCTGAGCTTCCTATGAGCCTGTTGTGTCTGTTTTTCTATCTTATTTCTTCAAACCTATCATGTTTTCATCTTCTTTTGCTGTTTTTTTGCAATGGCTGGGAAAAATAAATCTTGCGTTGCATGTTCTGCTGTTTGATTTAGTTACGTGATACGATAAAGGTGCAGCCTTAAGAAGGATGGATAATAAATCCTGTTACTTTACCAGACTTGCTGTCACTAACCCTCTAAGAGAAGCTGATAAACATGATAAAAATGTTTCCTACAGGCTTGTCCTGAGTGGATGCTGCTCATACTTGTATATCAAATATAAGGAGACTGTATGTATATTATAACAGATGGGGGCTCCACTCTGCTGGTTATTAGTGCCTGTGCAGAGGACTGGGTTTTGGTCCCATCTCCATCCCTGGTTGTTTCCTTTGGTGCTGCTGGCGTTGCATGGATGCTGTTCTTACCTGTCAAAGCTCGCTGCCTGATCCTCTAGTCAGTTCAGGGTCACATTTCCCTCTAGTGCGCGGATAGAATCTAATTTGCTGTGGTGAAAGGACAAAGAGACATTGATTGAAATTTTGCCCTTGGGGCATTTAGTCCTCTGGTTTCACATGGGTCTTGACAAGTTATTTTCCAGTTGCCTGGCGATGCACGCTGTGTTGACCCATCATTTGAAACAATGAGCAAAACAAGAACAAGTCGAGCTCATTTGAGTCCACGTGGTTTGTGTGACACAGGAGGAATAAATGTAGTGCTTTGCAAAATATCATGGGCATAAAATGTAAAGATCAGACATTGTATTTTCAGATCACTGCTAAAAAACTAAATACATTTTTTTCTTTTTACCAGGAATATCTCCATTAAGATTAGAGCTAAACAATTTGCAAAAATAATCTAAAAGTTTCTCCCATTTTGCAGTTGAAATTTATTAGGCAATAATTTTATGTTCCTTAGTTTATGTGTTGTTGATTATAATTGCGATATTAAAGGGGATAGGATTTTTTAAAATTCTCGTTTTGAATAAGATGAAAGTTCTTTATAGCTTACAGATAAGAAAAACCTAAAATTCAATGTCTCAGAAAATTATAATATTACATAAGATCAATCAAAAGGGATATTTCAAACAGAAATACCAGACTTTGAAAAGTTTTGCTACTTTTTGACCATTTTCCAAGTTTTCTTTTGATTTTCATGCCATTTTTGCTGATTTTGACCATTTTGCCACCCTGAATTTTTTTTTTTTGTTACCTTTTGCCATTTTCGACACTTTTCCCACTTAGATTGTTTCTCTTGCAAAGTTATTTTCTAGCAATTTGGCTCCTTGGTTGAGCAGGGTCGAGTAATGCTGGTGTAGAGCATAAAACATCTACTGGGAAAAAAAATTATCGGACACACTTAAGGTTAAGAAATATCACACTTTCTGTGATTAGAATATTGCAGCAGGCCAAACTGTGATTAAATCTCATTTGCAATTAATTGCCCAGCCCTAATTAAGATGCACAGATCTTTTTACAAAGGAGTGCTGGCCAAGATAGAAGCACAACAAGTTTCATAAAGAGAGAAAGACTGAAACAAAAGACAACAACAACAACAAAAAACATCAACAATATCAAATTCTAAATCAGCAGCATTCAACAGTAAAACAGGTGCACAGGCTCATCAGATGATGAGTTTTTAAATAGTCCAGATGAACAAAATTATCCAGTTTTAGATGGCCTTGTAGCTCAAACCAGGATGCAAGAGCTTAAAGATTGAAAACACTTTGACCAGAGACAGAGCAAGTCCAAGGAACCACAAACAAAATCTGTCCATTTGACTGAGGGTTACAGCTAGTGTTGACCTTAGGGGTCAGTAAAGAGCTTAATTAAGACGGCAAAGAGAGTCTGTAGAAGAGAATGATGAGCCAATGTTAGGTTCTTCATGTAGGGAAGACAAACCTTCTTTGTCACTCAAGACACAGTGATGGGAAACGGAGTCCAGCATTTTCAGAGAGGCTAATGTAACATATATAAAGAGAATATCACTATAAACAAGTAAAGATAAAAAGGCTACTTGAATTAGTTTTTACTGAGCAACGAATGAAAAAGGTGAAGATGTTGGTAACTCAGACAAGCCAGGAGCTTCTGCAAAATGCATCAAAATCCCTGTGAAGTTATAGTCATCTCTTGTTTAACCTAATCCTCAAAAAAGTCCCGTTTTCATAACTTCTAAGTCTCGGGAAACATGTCAATCCTTAAAGGTTTTGGAGTATTCTAACATCATTATTAAGAGTGGATGTAATTATTAGGCCATCCAGAGAATTTAACACATGCAGCTTTGCCTCAAGTCTGATCAGAGGAAAACAATCAGCAGCATCCATGATCAGCAGAGTCATTGATTAGCGTGATACATGGCCAAAATAACGCAGCTCCAGCTGACCTTGGAAAGTGAAGGTTAGTGGGCCGAGCTCTAACCGTAGGACCCACGACTGCCAACAAGATTAGTGAGAAAATCATTTATACAGCCGCTCTTATTTGCCTTACTGCTGACATGGATCCTCAGTAAAGACGTCTGGGTTAGACCTCTGCTTCTGTTTCATTCAGAGTATCCGACTGAATCCATAGTGGTAGGATTACAAGCTTTTGGTGGGTGTAGCACATGAGCTCATAGCTGGTAAATCAATCAGCTGAGGCACACATTGAGCTAATTGAGTTCCTGTCTCTGTCTGGGACAACAGAAAGGGCACCCCACCCTATCAGCACAGGACGAGACTGACCGAGACTGACGGTACACGTGGTTTCAGGGTCTGTGATAGACCTGTCATCTCTGTCCTTTAATTATTAAATACAAAGAAGTGGAAACGTAAGGGGAGCCAAATAAGAAAGCTCCAGCTTTTATAAAAATGGCTGCAAATGTGTCGGCTCAGCATCAGCTTTGTAGACGTTAAAAAGCTGTCAATGCTTGGCTCATGCTGAGGTTTATGTGTACACACCTGAAGTTAAGGGAGTCAAACCTGTTCTGAAATCTGTTTGAATCTCGAAGAAATGTGAGAACCTCATCAAGATTTTGTTTATTTTAATTTTATAAAAAAAACAACAGCGTCTCGTTTTTATGTGTACGCACACAGGAGTGAAATTTAATCACTGTTTGATGTTTTCCCCCCCCACACACACCCTGTGGGGAAGGCAAGGTGGGTGAGTCACGCTTTGGCTCCTCATGGCTTCACAGATGCCATGTGCTAAATAAGATGCCTTCCTAATCTATTAACTTAATTGGTTTTGATATTTCTGCTTGGCATCAGTCCTGGAAAGAAATTTAATTCTGAGTGATAAATGAAATAAAATTTCTTGCACTGATTCCAGCCACCGTGGCTCACAGCCAAAGCCCTCATTGCTCAGGCCTCATTAGGTAACACGTGGCATCCTCTGGTTTTGTTTGTGGAGCCTGTACCGTGTGTCGGGTATGAACCATGACAGCATCATATGTGGGATATTTATGTGTCGTATTTTCCTTGATTTGTTGGAAAAAAGAGGGGAGGAGTTTTTTTTGTTCTTAAAGATGTGATAAAATTAATCTAAGGTCTTAAAGAATCAGGTAAAATGTACAGACATATACTGACATATAAATACTTAGCTGTAGTTTTCCACTACCTGTGGACCTCAGTCTATTGGAAAATGTCTCCCTCTAATGGTCACTTGAAGTACTAACATGTTCTTAATTACATGAACTTTTAGCATTTTTTTTCTATCTTCTACTACACATTTTTTTTATTTGTCCAACTGCCATATGTATTTTATTTTAGAGTGAATATCATCTCAGCACTTAATTTAGAATGTTTTCAGGGTTTTTGTAATTACTGATTTATTTATTTATTTGAACTTTTGTTTAGTGACAAGCATAAAAGTAACAACAACTTGTGAATTCTTATACTAAGGAACAATAAGTAAAAAAGTAAATAATAAAAGTAAAGATAGATAAATAAATTGAAATAAATCAAAATAAGATAAAATATGAAGTATATATAAACATACACATACATACACATACATAACCATACAAATAAACTCAAAACATCAATTAATTTAAAAATATCTATAAATATATGCTAAAATAAAGTAAATGATCAGTTGCATGTCAACCTGGTAAAGAGAGAGAAATATAAAACTGAACAGCAGTTTGTACGACTTGAGTTGCTGCACGGGTACCACAAATTTAGCTCCATGCACCAGTAGAGGCAGGAAATAATAAAAAAATAAACAAAAGAAGATCCACATGCATGCTTTCTAGGCTTATACACAAACACTTGTGCGTCACCTAACATAAAAAAAGAGGGGGACCACACTTAATCTGTTGACAGACCCTCTAAAAGTGTCTAATTTTCTAACTCTATAGAAGTAGTGGGATTTTTTTCCCTTTTTACCTACCTGTCTGCGAAGTTTGGAGGCTTTAAGGACAGTACCTCAGGTGTGTAACAGCACATTTGGCCTGGTTTGCTGTTCTCTGGGCTTCCTGATGTCCACAGTCTCCCTGATCCAACACTGGTGTCTGTTGTTCTCCCAGTAAATGAGCTCAGCTTTTTGAGATGGCTGATTTGAAGTTTTCTTGGTCTGCTTTTTGTTTTATTGCAGGTGTTCATGCTCCAGATGTGTCTTTCTCATGGTCTTTTCTGTGGCATTTTTTTTTCATCCCTGCATTGACTTATTGTTTATTGTTGGAAATATGACAAGATGTTGAGCAGAGGTAGGGCACAGAGGTATCATACATCTCAATGACTGAAAACTAGTGCTGGGTATCGTTAGAAACCTCATGATTCAATTCAATTTCAATGTTCTTAAAATTCTTCGATTCAATACAGATTTGATTCAGTATTGATTTAACTGCTTCGATGTCAATTCAGTCAGGAGAGGAAATACACAAATAATTGGAGTTCCTGTTGACAACTTTTAAATTTTGTGGCTGGCTTTACTCTGCTGATGCTGCTTGCTTTGGTAGCCATTTTGTTGTTGTTTGGTTTGGTTTGGGGCCTTTGTCCATACAATGTATATAACACGCACAGTGCCCCCAACTGGCCAGGTGGTGATTAGATTCAGGGGATTTGAAATTGAACTGGGCGGGGTAACACTGCAATGCATCGCTCATAGATATTTTTTACCCACCCCTACAGAAAATCGTTATTTCTCTTTTGTTCAACTGAAGTGGACAGTCATATTTTTCTTCATTATTCGTCAAAAACATCAAATCCTCTGATTCCTTTGTCAAAACATTTTTGTATGTGGCCCTCAGTTTTGTACTTTTGGATCTCATGAGGGAAAACTTCAATTGTTGAACATTTTTGTCAAATAAAACTTTGCATTATCTTTAACTTAATGTACACAAAAGATCTCAACCCTCAGCTTTAAGAAGCACATGAGATGTTTCTGTGGTTTGTACAGACTTTGTCGGGCAAATTTTGATTTAACAAATGGAAAACCATTCCTCATCATGTCTTTTCTTCTTTTTATTTTTGATCTAAAAAAGGTTACAGCTCACCTCAGGATCTGTATATCCCTCAGGAAGGACGCCTTAATTTAACCATCAGTTTGGCCTCCTATCATCCAACCCAAAGAAATTAAATCAGGTCTGAAACCAGAGCAGCGGCCTCATCTGCACAACAGGAATAGTAAATCTAGTTTTGCTGTCTGCTAATGACATTAGAGTGTTCCCTACATGGTTCTCTACCGTGGTTAAAGAGGAACACAGCAGGGATATAATTACAGGAGAAACACTCACGTATTCATTTTCTTGTAAAACAGTTAGGATGTATTGATCTCCCTGACAGACTTCCATCTGGCAGATAATGATTAATTCCTCACCGTCTCATGTTTCCCTCAGTAATAAAGTTCCTCAAGGTGAATACAAGGAGGATGAGAAACACACCCTGCTGACCCTGTGATGAAAGGACTAATAAAAGAGCTGTCAGATTCAGAGCGCTGATCAGTTTATGTCTTAACTTTTAATCACGGACTAGACTGCTGTAGAGGTTGTCGTCTGGGCAGGAGAGAGGACTTTTTCAGAGCATTGAGTGAGTGTTAATGGTTTGGAATAGGTCGCCATCTCAGTGGTAAGAGCAGGTTTTATTTTTCACATCCAGTTCCTTCAGTTACAGCAGAAGTTATCAGAAAACAGACAAAAAAAGAATATACCTTTATTCGTCCCACAATAGGAGAAATTACGGAGTTGCAGCGGCAAACGAGACTGTGTATAGTGAAAAATATTACAATAGGAATAGATATTAGATAGAATGTATGAATGTATTGAGCAGAACAAAATGGACAAAAAATCTTCTGAAGGGGTGATGTTTACATCACAGGCAGATAACTCAAAAAACATAAAAACAAATTTTATAATCTTAGGGTGACAACATCCTAACAACCCAAAAAGAGGAACCCCTACCAGGCCGCTTGGAGGGAATACCCCAAAATAGGATTCAAGGATATTTTTTTAAGCTATTTTTTGGCTTTTGCGTCTTGATTGGATAGGAGAGAGGACAGTGGATAAAGTAGGAAAGGGGGAGAGAGTGGGGAGTGACACGCGGGAAACAGGCTACAGATTGGATTCGAAGCCGGGCTACCCACTCAAAGGTGAGCCTTATGGTGTACGACCATATCCACTAGGCCAGTGATTCCCAACCTGCGGGCCGCAGCCCCCTGGTTGGTCGTGAGGGTATTGTAAGTGGGCTGCCAAATCATTTCCAAAATATTATGATTTTAGAGGAGTGTAATTATATAAAGATACAAGATACAAATAAAGAAAGAAAGGCACAAATATACAGAATACTGTTTAAAATTTTAAAACTCAGTTGTGAACCTGGTTAGGAAAATAAAAATGTTCAGATATTCATGTTTAAAAAATGTCCACTAAGAAGGCATGTGAGAGCCCAGTGGGTGACATGGCCCGACTTAACTTTAACAATGGCCCAATTTGTAAGAAAATGATATATAACAAAACTCAAAATGTAATAACTTGTCAAAAATTTAACAAAAGTGCAGAGCCCGAAACACAACAAAAAGAATGTATTAAAAACCTAAATGTAATAGCTGACACAAACTGTAGAAAATTGTTACACTTTGGCAATAAAACTATTTTGTTTTAGGCTCGGAATCTGTTAAATTACTGACCAACTATTATATTTTGGGTTGTTGTTACAAATGGGTCTCTAACAAGGTGGTTTACATCCTCTGTACTTATTGGGTTGGAGGTGGGCCGCAAACATTTTTGAGACTTAAACATGGGCCCTGAGTTGGAAAAGGTTGGGATCCACTGCACTAGGTCATCTGCGCCCCGATTCAAGGATTTTTAAGGAGCTTTATTGTCATGCCAGCTCACATTTATGATTTATGATTTTTTAAAGTCTAAATATATAATAAGTACACGGTAAGACAATATAGCAAAAATAGTAAAAAATATAAAAGTACCAGGAATAAAAAGAGCAATTTAACTTAAACATTCAGTAAAATATCAAGTAAAATATGCACATTAAATAGGTACATTATCAAAGACGACAGAGTAGATTCGTAATCCATAGAGTTTTTTAAAACACTTCTGTTCGTAGTGAACATTTATAGTGATATAAATGTAAATTATGTTTAGGAGCCTATTTCTGCCAGTTAAAAATTTTAAAAACAAAAAAACTGGCTTTGTGAAGATTTCTTATTTTTTACCCATATAAAGTCAAATTCCAACCTGATGATGATGAATTTTCATGGATATCAACAGTTATTATATTCAAGCTTTCAATATGTCATTATGATCAAACTACCTGCACATACTAGTTGATTAACAATTAAAAATTTAATATTTAGTCTGGTAATTTTAAGTACTGATCTCATCATGCAAGTATTGATAGATACAGATACAAATGTTGGTATCGATATATGGATAATTTAGATTGATCCGCCCACCAGCGTCAAGCAGATACTCGATGACCCGCAGATTTTGGCATTTCTGCATTTCCTTGTATTTTTAGACAAGATATCCCCGATCGTTAAGCCAAAGTGAACCATTAGGAGGTAACAAATGAAATAATATTAACTGAAAGATAATAGAAAATTGTTCCCACATGTGATAAAACTCATGCACAAAAACTTGTACTCATGACACAATGACCAGAAAATGTAACCCATGCACCAACCCCCTGAACCAACCCTGCTAAACTACAAGCATAATTCCTGCTTTACACTCTAGTTGCAGTTCTGAAGTACACTTTTTTTTTTCCAAAACACTTAACACAATTCTCTGCATTTGGCACAATTTTCATCTCTCAACTCAGCTTTATTGATAGAGCACTTTAAAATGCAACAACGTTGGCCAAAGTGCTGTACACAATCCTAAACTATAAATAATAGACAGCAACAATAACTGTAATTAAGAAAAAATAGGAGTAAGCAAACAATAGAACAGTAAAAAAACAATAAAAGCAATAAAAGACACTTCAAACAGAGCTTAAAGCAAGGAAGAAAAGATGTGTTTTGAGGGTGATTTTAAAAACAGAGAGTGAGTCGACCTGCCTAATGTGCAAAGGGAAGTTGTTCCACAGTTTGGGGGCAATAACAGCAAAAGCCCGGTCACCCCTCAGCACCCTTTGTGTCTTTGGGACAGTTAAAGAGTTTGATCTGCTGATCTAAGTGAGTGTAAGGGAGTGGAGGGCTGAAGCAGTTCAGACAGATACTGTGGAGCAAGGCCACAAAGACATTTAGAAACAAATAAAAGAATTTTGATATCAATTCAAGAAAGCATTTCATTCAAAATTGCACACCGACTGGTCACATGGGCAAACACTTTTCACACAGTTTTGCAATCAGCAATTAGAGCTTGAGCACAAAAGGACTCAAGATGTACGACCAAAATCCACAAACACATATACCCCTTCTTTAAACTATGGAACAGACGTGGAGATAAAGCAGTTAATGCTTTTTCATGGCTGGAGTCACCATGCAAAGCGCTTTCTCTCAGCAGCTTGGCCAGGGGAAACATTGATTGTGATGTGGATGAGGTGATGTGGTCAGATAGAAACAGAAGAGAGGATACAGCATGGGTTTGATTATTTTGATTAATCTTTATTTATTGTGACTCTATACAGTAAATTCTTAAGTTGTTTTGCATGTAGATCACTGTATGTGCAACTTTGAATGATGAATGGAGAAGAAGTTTTTCAGTTCATCACTGTGTTTTACATTGAGAACATTAGTGTTTAAGTGGTTCTTATAAATGTTCATTTATATGGTGGTTTGTGTGTGTCATTGGGAAACGAGACAATTATGAGAAGAAATAACATTGTTTCAAAGTGAAGTTTATTTTGTAGGAAAATTGAGGGGTTTTGTCCATTGTGTGTATTTTTTTTTTAATTGTGTGAAGAATTCAGAGAGTATGAGGCATATGCTTTCAGAAAATGTGCTTAGACAATTGAGGAAAAACTGTAAAAGCCAAACAGAAAGAACAGATCTAGAATTTGTCTTTGCCTTTGTATTTGTTTTGGCCTTTGGAACTGTTAAAAATGCTTGACATGAACACCTGAGGGCTCCCACAGGCTCATACTGTAAAGACAAAAATGATAAACTTGAAGGAGTGAGAATACATAGAAATTTAAAAAAACAATAAAACAACTTCACATCTCTTTTCTGCTTGCATCTGTAACATCTTGACTTTTACACCTTGTTCCTGCAGGAGCAGCCGGGCTTTACTTCCCTCAGAGCGAGTACATTGAGACCGTGTACGTTGGCCAGCTGGCAGGGTCTCCTCTCCTTCAAATCCACGCCATGTCAGACAGCCGCTCCGAGCAGCCGCATTTCTACCTGTGCTGGACACTGAGACGCCCGGCCTACAGCTCCTGGTTTAATCTGGACGTCAGCACTGGAGTGTTGTCCTTGAACAAAACCCTGGAGGAGAGCGACTTCGCCTTACTCTGTGAGTTGGATTCATTGTCATGGTAATTGGTTGAATGCACACACAAAAGCATGTCTTAGCATTTTAATACAGCTCCTGCCTCCAGGATGATAATGTAATTGGGAAAAAAGCACTATGCATTATCAACGTGCTGCTTCTTTAAATTTGACTTTGTGTGTCTCATCAGCTCAAAAGTCGTGGTCTGTGAAGAAGTTGTTGCTTCACGCTATGGTGTTACCCAACTTCACCAAGAGGTCGACGTGCAACAAGAGGAACTCTGCTCGGATCATCCTGGACTTTGTGAACTCCACTATCCCCCAGTGTGATCAGACGGACATGAAGGAGCTCTGCTTTCCACACAGAGACACCTCGAACCCTCACATTATGGAGAACAGGTTCCCTGAGGCTTTGAGACAGCTGAGACGTCTCACCAGAGTTGGTGTTTGTCCCAACTACACCATCACTTACAACGTGGAATCAGGTTAGAAACACTAAGCAAAAGGATGCTTTTCACAATAAAGGTTGAATTCATAAGCAGTGAATGGACTCTGACACAGTTACACACCATAATGCAGTGGTTACCAACCTTATTTAAGCTGTGACCCCATTATAACATCACAATTTTCCTCCGACCTCAAAGACATTTTCTCTCTAGAGTTAATGTCTCAGCAATCGTACGTGGCTCCATTGTAATGACACACCTCACCTCATAGGACGGGTTCACTGTCCGCTCACTGACTGTCATAACCAGTGGCATGCACAGACATTTTGAGGGACAGGGGCAAAAGGAAAAAAAGGCAAAAACAGTACGCATTTTTGGTTGCAGGAGGACAGTTTTTTATGTTTTAACTAGTCAAAGGAGCAGGTTAGTATGGATTACCAACCAGGAGGGTACTTAAAGGTAGGGTCTGCAGGATTTCCTAAAATATGAGGTTTCAATTTTTGCAGAGATAATCCTGCTTAAATGTCATCTATGGGCCTCTGTACATGTGTGTCAGTGTCTGTGTCTGCCTCCCCCCCCTCCACTGCTTGTATGTTGACGTTTTGGTTGTTTCAGGGACAAGTGACCAGCCAATCACAGCGCGCCCAGTGGGCAAGTGTTGTGTGTTGTTTGTATCGAGTGGAAGAAGCTATCCAGAGTGGCTACAATAGCGGCTATGACACAGAGGAAGAATGATACAATATTTGCAGTCACTCCCATTTAGAAATGCCATGCTGCAGGTGCTCGCTGAGCTATGGCTACAGCTACAGCTACAGCCAATTAGCTACAATCAAAGGTAGTGGGCATGTGCTGCTGCTGACACTGAGGCACGCAGGAGGAGCCCAGTTTGGATAACCAGCAGACCCTACCTTTAAGCATTTGTTTTTGGCCCCTAAGATGACACTTTATACAGGTTAAAGCAAGTGAACTCAAGTAGCAGTAACTATGCAGTCACGCATGATGACATGCTCCATTTTATTTGAACTAGAATCATATTTGAGAAAGTGAAAATTTAGATATTTAAGATTGTGTGTGGTGTTTTGATTTTACAAAGAGTAATACTTAGTTCAGTCATTTTTTTAATCAACTACTATACATTTCGGGCGACTCCATCTAAATTCCAGGTGGCCCCATATAGGGTCCCGACCCTAAGGTTGAAAAACACTGCCTTACATGAGTTCAGCTACCAGAGTCCATATGTTGGTCTTACAGGATGAGAAACTTTAAGTAGTGACAGCAGTAAACTCAAAATAAAAATGACTGATTATTTTATCCTTTCCTTCTTGCTCTCTCACATCTCATTTACCCATCATCTGTGAGTCAGTAAAACTCAAACACTCACCCTAAGTCTTCTTCCTGGCAGACACGCTGGCACCGTTTGCTGTAAATGAGAACACCACAGAGCTGATGGTGACGTCCTCATTGGACCGCGAAGAGAACGAGCGCTACAGGCTCCTGCTGGTCTGCACAGTGAGGACAGAAACAGTCATCACCAAGGTGGAAACATCGCTGGATGTTTTTGTCAATGATGAGGATGATAATGCACCATTTATAAACGGATCAGACTCAACGGATATCATCATCAGCTTTAATCGTACAAAGGTAAAAAAAGAAGGAAATGCATGAGTGACTCTTTTAAAAACACATCACATTCAAGGAATCACATTTTCTCTTAACTTCCCTCCTTAGGGTGGCACATTCGGGACTGTGTTCGTCTATGACAGAGATCTGACGCCCATCTTTCCCATAGATCAAAGTCACAATAAGTATGTGGGGACCCTGCTCAATGTTGACCCCTGGATAAAGGAAACGTTTGACATTAAAGGCACATTCAGTGAAAAAAAAGCTGCTCCTGGAGGTGTACGAGAGACTGTCCACAACTACCGTAAGTAACTCAGAGACACATAAACCTACCTGTGTTTATAAACACTGCTGTTTCAACGCTGCTGTTTTAACGCTGCTGTTCATGTTTTCTGGACTCAGAGCTGGTCCTGAAGAGAAACCTGTTTGTGACTGAGAACCACACCCTCCAGCTGGACTACCTGGTCAATGACACCACCTACCCCGGTCCTGAGGGAACTGTACTGCTGCACTTTAACGTCACCATCTTACCGGTTCAGATCCGCTTTGCCAACATCACTAACATGTTCACGGTGACACGCAAAGCTTCAGTTTATGCTCAGGTAATGTCACTGCTCAGCCTAAAATTTCTATTATTCTCTATCTAAGCTGCTGCTGCGTGTGAGTGTGTGTGTATGTGTGTGTGTGCATGCTTTGAGAAACATTTTATACGTGGCAGTGGGTGCGTTAAAAGAATTATTGGCTGCTGTAAAGGTGCCTTCACAACAAACTGGCTATAAAATGCTCCCTCTGTGCAGTAATAATGTGATGATTTACATTTAAACAGTCATGAAATATCTGCCCATTTTACTCCTCTGCTTATATGATGTTAAATAACTGTTAGCTACAAGGGCTGACACAGCATCAGATTATTGTTTCCCTCACTGAAAGGGCGATCATATTGTAAAACCCCAAAAAGAGAACCCACTACCCTGCCTCCTGGAGATCCTGCAAAAATACCCAAAGATACTCAAGGACGACAAATTAGCTTCATAACTCATACATTTATTTAAAACAACTTCTTTTCTGTTTGAAGTGAACATTTTCCTTAATATAAACATAGAAAATAAATTGAAGCCCTTTAGAAACATAGGAAATGAAACACCGGCTTCCATGAGATTTCTTTTTTCTTTTTAGGATATATATAAACTTCAAGAGAAAAAGGCAAAATTTCAAACTTCTTTCTCAAATAATTTCAAAAATTTAACACAAAATTTGACTTCATATCTCAAAATTTCAACTTTTGAGTACTGACTTTTTAATCAAAAATTTCTCAAAATAGACATTTTTATCTCCTAACTTTGATTTTTATCCCAAAATTTTGATTTTTTTCTCATAATTTTGACTTTATACCTGATGATGTCAACTTTGTATCTGGTAATGCCAAAATTAATATCTCAAAATTGTTACTTCATTATCTAAAAGTATTGACTTTTTTTATCTAATAACTGACTTTTCAGCTCAAAATTTAATTTTTTTTTCTATAATTTGAGTTTTTATCCCCAAATTTTGACTTTAAGTTTCAAATTTGAACTTTTTTTTTCATTACTTTGACTTTGTAGCTTAGATTTTGTCATTAAATCTTTAAGAGTTCTTTCAGAGTTTTGATTTAAATCTCTCATAATTGTGATTTTACCTCACACCATTGACTCCTTATCTCAACACTTTGACAATTTGCCTTTTCTTGAATGGGACATAAACATTTGCTGGGATTTCAGTGAATGACGCAGCATTATTTCTTCAGTGCAGAATGTTGATGGTTGCTCATAAAGTGTGCAGGAAAAGGAAAACTGAAAAATAAATCATGAGGGTCAATTTAAAAGAGTGATAATGGGAGAAGAAAGTTTAGAAGGCTGGGTCAGAGACAGAGATCAGAGGGATTTTATGTTCTGCTATTTCTTGATTTGATGCAGATAAATCCCAACAGGCTTCCTCCAGTGATTGGGTTCTGTTGAAGTTGCTGTAGAAGAACCTTTCAGATTCAAACAGCTCTGTCCCTTGTACCGCCCCTCTCAGGTTGGCAGAGTCTGTGTGGAAAACTGTCAGCAGTTTGATGGATTCTCCGTCACCTACCGGCTCGAGGTGCCTGATAGGAACATGTCTGCCGGTGCACAGGCCTGCTACTCTGCTGTGAGCATCACCCAGGCCTCAGACGAGGTTTGGGGTCTGCTCTACGTGAATGACTCGGAGGCTCTGCAGAGACCTGAATGTCAGGTCCTCCAGTACACGGTTGTAGCTCAGGAGCAGCAGACAGAGCTGGAGAGCAGCACACTGATCCACATCATACTCGAGGGTGAAGGTAAGATGGCAACATCTGAGTTACACTCTGATCCGACTTTCCAAAGGTTTTGAAGAGAAAGCTGGTGCATGAAATATTCTTTTTTCATCAACATGGTGAACTGCACTCTTAAACATTACTGTACTTTATCCACATGTGCCACCTTGGTGTTATTGTAGCGCACAAAACCAGCCAGAAGGAGCAGACTTTTGTGTCTTGTGCACAGTACAAACGCCGTGGAGAGTGTGAGTCTGTGTGGGGCCTGGGCGCCACCACAGGGAGATGCCAATGGAGGCAAGGCAATGACAAAGGTACATTTACACAGACACATAAGCTTCATGTAAGCAAGGCAGGATATGCAATAAAAGAAACACTTTTTAAATAAGGTTTAATATCCCCTTCTGCTTTTTTGGGGTCACTTTTTATCCACAGGTATATCAGAATACTACTCAACCTGCTCTCCTGACCTGCAGACGTGTCCAGATGGCTTCTGTGATGCAATCGAAAGCAAAGACTCATCAATTTGTCCACAAGATTGTACAAGTAAGAGAAAACACCCGGTGCTTTCACAACCCCAACTCCAATGAAGTTGGGACGTTGTGTAACATGTACATAAAAACTGAATGCAATGATTTGAAAATCATCTTCAACCTAACTTCAATTGAATACACCACAAAGACAAGCTATTTAATGTTCAAACTGATAAACTTTATTATTTTTGTCCAAATATTTGCTCATTTTGAAATCGATGCCTGCAAAAGGTTTCAAAAAAGCTGGGACAGGTTTATGTTTACCACTGTGTTACATCACCTTTCCTTTTAACAACACTCAATAAGTGTTTGGGAACTGAGGAGACTAATTGTTGAAGCTTTTGAGCTGGAATTCTGTCACATCCACGTTGATGTGACTTCAGTTATTCATCAGTCCGGGGTCTCTGTTGTCGTATTTTGCGCTTTATAATGTGCCACACATTTTCAATGGGCGACAGGTCTGGACTGCAGACAGGCCAATGCAGTACTCGTACTCTTATACTACAAAGCCATGCTGTTGTAACAGGTGCAGAATGTGTCTCAGTTTCATTGTCTTGCTGAAATAATCAGGGACGTCCCTGAAACAGACATTGCTTGGCTGGCAGCATGTGTTGCTCTAAAACCTGGATGTACCTGTCAGCACTGATGGTGCCCATGCAACAACATGCAAAGAGAAATTAAACATTTCTCTTGGAGTAGGCACATGATGATAGAGGGTTTTTTTTATTCCTTGATATGTCAAAGTTGGCAGGATATAACCCCAAATTAAAAATCTGAGGCTTAAAGAAAGCTTCACCTGCGGTATTTTTTATTTATGTGTGAGGTTTCATTCCAGAAAGTTAGTAATTCTTTGCAATCAAACAATGAAAAAGCGTGTCTCTGAAATTTAATAGAACTATCAGGTCGTTGAATTTATGAAGTCTAGCTGGTTTGATGTGTAATATTTGTCTCTGAGCTTCAGTACAAATCTTACTCCACTCATCCAGGGAAATTTTCCCTTGATATGTTTCTTCCAAGCACCTAGTTGGTCAAAGGGAATTGGAGTATTTAGAAATAAACAACTCATAAAGAACAGAAGTCTTCCCTTTACTACGGTAAATCTGAAGTGTCAATCTTTTCATTTCAGTTAAAGATAATAAGTCAATAAGGCTTCTTACCTGTAAGAATCTAAAAATGTGGCTATTTAGAAGGTCATACTGTGTACCTAACTGTTGAAGTGTCATCATATGTTCTTTCTGAAATAAATCCTGATTTATTTGACTGTGATTTATTAAGGGGGAAATGTAATTGGTGGATACGAGCGAGGTCTGAGGAACGGGATCCAGGCTGGTTACGGGACCTGCTACTGCTACCCTGAGAACTGCTACTGTGAGAAGGAAGATGTTGAGGGTGAGACTTTGTAGTTCGTCAGATATTAAGTGACATTCTGCATCCAAGAACAGAAATGAGTTTCTTCTTTCTGGATAAAATGACTGTTGTTTAACATATTATCCTCCAGAGTCTTTGTGCGACGAGATGTGTAAAACCGTCATCGCCACGGCGCTGCTCCTCTCCTTTATCGTCTCGATCATCATGTCTTCATACTTCATCCGTCGCTACCACAAGAATTCTTCTAAGCCTCCGATCGCCTCTGCTGAGATGACTTTCCGTCGGCCGGCCCAAGCTTACCCCATCAGCTTCCCTGCAAACAACGTGAGACGAGGCTCACAGGAATCTATCGAAACTGACACCTTTAAAATACCTGTGAGTGGATTCTTACAGCTCCTGAAAGGCTTTTGGTCAGCTGAGTGTAATGATGTCAATAAGATGTTAAATATGCTTATGTGTTTTTTCAACAGGAGGATCCTAAGTGGGAGTTCCCTCGTAAAAACCTCGTACTTGGAAAGACGCTGGGTGAAGGAGAGTTTGGTAAAGTCGTCAAAGCAACAGCGTTTAGGCTGAAAGGAAAAGCTGGTTACACGACTGTGGCTGTAAAAATGCTTAAAGGTGAGATATGAACAAAAAGACTGGACAATAGTGCGTCATAAGGAGGGAATTGTTTCATCATTACTGTCTTTTCTCATCCTCTGTACCAGAAAATGCCTCCAACAGTGAGCTGCGAGACCTGCTGTCAGAGTTTACACTTCTGAAGCAAGTCAACCATCCCCACGTCATCAAGATGTACGGAGCATGCAGCCAGGACGGTAAGACCTCAGTTTACTTACGAGAGTTTGTGTGTCTCCAAACAGAGCCTGAGTGCTGCATTTCTCCAAACAGGCCCTCTGTATCTGATTGTGGAGTACGCCAAGTATGGGTCACTGCGTAACTTCCTGAGAGAAAGTCGCAAAGTTGGACCAAGTTACATGGGCAGGGACGCCAACCGAAACTCCAGCTACCTGGAGAACCCAGACGACCGCGCCCTCACCATGGGAGACCTGATCTCCTTCGCGTGGCAGATCTCCAGAGGCATGCAGTACCTGGCTGAAATGAAGGTATCGTATTGAATGTCGTTTGCTGAAAATTGAGCACAAATACACTGAGACAGATAAAGTAACAGTCAGACCGTGGCACAAATGAGGGGAAGAGGAGGTAAAACTACATTTAAAGTGTGAGTTAATCATTTTTGGGAGATAAGGGGCCAGTTTCAGTCCAGCAGTCAGCTCACTGACCACCGTGACCGCAGATCACTGGGTCCTAATGATCAGGGGCACTGGACCACAAAATGAGATTAGAGGGTAACCTGAAACACCATCGTCTACATCAGCAATGATTTAATCCAATTTATTCTTAATCCTCTAGTCATAAATACCCCACACTAATCTCCTTCCCCTCTGTTTTGTCTCATGCATGCTTCCAGTAACATGTACACATTGAGTTTGATCAGATAATCTGAACCACAAGAAATATTGAGTTTTTAAACAGGTCTCTTTCATATCAGGAAAATAATCACATAAATCAGTTTTGCAAAACAAAAGGGCAATCTTTGACATCAGAAAGGGACACAATTCATGAAAATGTGGCAGATGAACTGCATGTGAGAATACAGTTAGACATCTCACATCAAACATAGCACTCTGTCGCCCTCTAGTGGAGACTTTGCATTCAACACATGGCTGGATAAATGCTGCACCCAAGCACAACCTCCAGTCTGGTCCCCCACTCAATAGTTCATTTCACAGAGGTGATTTTTTTTCTTATCTCAGCGGTTTATATGATCTTAAGAATGCGAGTTTACCCAATCAGAGACGCTGCTCAGCTGACTGACATGTGGGGGCACTTTAGCTGTGAAGAGGGTCAAAGCCCGCCCCATTTCCAAAATGGCTCCTGCCAACGATTTGCTTCAAAACAATAGCTGTGTCTCAAATTGCTTAAAGGCAGGGTCTGCAGGAATTTATGTTACTGTTTGTAAACACAACATCCAAACTGGGCTCCTCCTCCATGGCTTTGTGATACAGTGAAAACAGCCATGAATGTCTCTGTTGATGCAGGACCCCAGGAGTCAGCGTTTTGTTTAGTATCTGTTGGCCTTCACTCATCTTATGTTTCCTTTTGATGCGTTGCTTGTTTAATAGACGTTGATGCATGTCTTGAATCACACAAACCATCATTGACTGTAAGTTAGCTGTTAAATACTGTCTGGTTTCATTACCGGTGACTGGCACTTTAAATAAGAAATCTGCTCTCTCAGCTTGTTCACAGAGACCTGGCAGCACGAAATGTCCTCGTGGCTGAAGGACGGAAGATGAAGATCTCAGACTTTGGTCTATCAAGAGATGTGTATGAAGAGGACTCATATGTTAAAAGAAGCAAGGTAATAAGACAGAGAAGTTTTTTATATGCTGCTATTACCACAGTCTTTTAAGTGGAAGTTAACATGGTCTCTCTGTTTGGATTTCAGGGCCGTATACCTGTGAAATGGATGGCAATAGAGTCTTTGTTCGATCACATCTACACAACACAGAGTGACGTGTAAGTTCAACACTTTTTAACTTGTCAAAAATAAGATAAAGTCAACACAACAGCCTTATCCATTTCATAAATATAAATCTATGTTCCTTTGCCAGTAAGCATAGCCTTCAGGTAATATGGATCAGGAGAAAAATGCTGTTTTTTTGTAGAAATTTATTTTAGAAATAGAATTAAAATGGATGGAAACATGTTTGAAATAATGTCAGGCTACATGTAGGATATTTTTAAAATCTAGATATAAGTTATACGCCTTACAATATCTTTGTTGACAGTAAAACAGTGTGATCAAGAAGAGTGCACATATTGACAACAGATCATTTCAACTATCAATAATCAATTACATCATCAAATTATCGAAAGACTTTGGAAAATGTTCACAGGTCTAGATCTGTTATATATTATATTAATAACAAAGACTATGTAAAGACAAGATAAGGAGTCTGATCTCATCTGAACCCACCATGAGCAGAGACCTCTGCAGCATTTAGTGAGTAACAGAAGTAAAAACAAACCTTTAACAGACAGAAACCTGGAGCAGAACCAGACTTGTGTTCTTATACACTGAGACCGTGTTGGAGTTAGAGGAGAGAGGGATGGAGTTTGTTGTTGCAGTGAAAATGATAATGATGAGACTGTTCATCATTGTAGCAGCTGGGATGTGGTAGGTCAACAGCAAACAGGCCGTCTACAGCAACAATCCAGAGGAACCAATGAGAGACAAGAGCTCAGAGACTCTAGAACAGGGGTCACCAACAATATTTGTCAGAACCAGAATTTTACTGAACGGTCAACATGGGGGCTGGACCCTCAAATAAAAATATGATAGAAATTGAATTTTGGCTTAACATTTCTATTTGTTGTTTATTGTTAATATTTTTTTCCATTTCATTACAAAACTGAAGGCATTTTTAGCCTTTCTAGGTCAGGCTCCCCTCACCTGTACCCGGGGGTGAAAGTAGTTTCAAATTTCTTGACGATGCTAAACCCTCATCTTTGGAAGCCCATCTTCCCTAGTAAGAAATTTAAAAAATTAAAAAAAATAAAGAAGGAAAACTTTGTCTTGTTGAGAATCTATCCTGCTAATCAGGGTCGCGGGTGGCTGGAGCTTATCCCAGCTGTCATTGGGCGAGAGGCAGGGTACACCCTGGATTGGTCGCCAGTCATTCCCAGGGCTGACATAGAGACAAACAACGATTCACACAATCAATTGACCTAACCATATGGGCATGTTTTTGGACTGTGGGAGGAAGCACCCGGAGAGAACCCATGCATGCACAGGGAGAACATGCAAACTCCACACAGAAAGGCCAACCATGCCCGAACAGGGAATCGAACCAGCGACCTTCTTACTGTGAAGCTGGAGCGCTACGCTTAACAGTTTAGTATATATATATATATATATATATATATATATATATATTTGGGGAAAAAATTGAAAGCACATTTTCAGGCCCTAAGAAGAATGAAAATTTCCTGACACAGGCTAATATGAATTTCCAACACATGAACCATTGAATTTAGGAGTAAGTAACTTTTAAATAGGTGTCCACTGTAGCCACCACTATGCACCACTGGGTTGATATCTTGAATTTTCATATCTCGACATCGATATTGTCTCCTGAGCTTCTGATTTTCCTTCCAGTTGGTCCTTTGGTGTTCTGTTGTGGGAGATTGTGACCCTTGGAGGGAATCCATACCCAGGTATCGCCCCTGAACGCCTCTTCAACCTGCTAAAGACTGGCTACAGGATGGAGAGACCAGAGAACTGCTCAGAGGAAATGTAAATCCTGTCATTTTGTATCTTAAACCTCAGTTCTTCTCAGAGTCTCCTCAGTCAGAGGTAGAAAATATAGTTTTAGGACTCTAACTCCCAGTATTCAAATTCTCTTTTAGGTACAGCCTCATGATACGATGCTGGAAACAAGAAGCAGACAAGAGGCCGTTATTCTCAGACATCAGCAAAGAACTGGAGAAGATGATGGTGAAAAGTCGAGTATGGTGATGCTACACAATACATTACAGTACACAACAATAAGATGTGAAAATAACTCATTTATATTTGTGCATTACTGTTTAGCTGGTTGAACATCATGTCACGTCTTTTACTCTATATGTGAACCAAAATGAACAAAATATCGTTTTTACTGGATTACATTAGGGCTAACTGTTTTGAATCATGTTTATATAGACATTAGGTCTCTGCCTCACTCCTCCAGAAGCATTTACACAAAAAACAATCTTCCTTGAGTAATGTGATCATAAATGTGTCTCTGGCTTTGAAGTGAGACAAAGGAGAAGTGAAGGTTGTGCAAAGAGAGAAAGTAATGAGTACAGTAAACATGTCCAACAGACTAAAAGATATCATCTAAAGTTTTTGCAGGATTTCTTCAGTGTCTAAGCGTTTGGGTCTTACCTCGTGTACTCTGACTCCTCTCTTTTCTTATCAGCTTAATTGCAGTGATGAAAATCTCTAAGTTGAACCTGGCTCAAATCTTTGATCAAGAAAAAAAAAAGGAGATAACAAACTAGCGCTAGGTTCAACTTTCTGTCTCTCTCAGTTTTACTCAGATTGACAGATTATACACAGTGTGACAAGATACTTACAAGATCTAAGCTTTGTTTGTGCATGGACGTGTAATTTAACCAAATACGACCCAGACACCTTGTAATCATCCATCATACCTGCCAACATTTCTGCTGGAGTCTCACATTTTTTAACCTGTTCTCCCGCTGTGCTCCTGATTTGTAATTTCTCCTGATAATCTCCCGATTTATCAATTCGGTAACAATTAAAGGCTCGTTCAAAAGTACTGTGTACAATAGGTGTCATCAGACCTGGCAACCCAGCTTGGCAGTGACAAGCGTGTGCAAATCACTACCTGGCTCACACATACGCGTCCTCACTGAAGCAGCTCTCTATTCAGTATCACTGGACGTCACTCAATCAAGGGTCCTGTCAAAAATGTCTGAATCAGGTCCAAAGAAGAAAAGAAATACCTCCAATTTTAACTCAACTTAGTGCCAGTTATTTCCTTTACCCCCTTTAAGGCCATGGAGATATTAAGTATGCATTTTGTAAGTTTTGTGGGTCAGATTCTAACAGGTGAAAAAGGCTAAGTTCAGTGTGATCAAGGGCTAGGGCATCTCTCAATTATTAACAGAATTTTTCATATTATTTTTTAAACTGCCAGTTTTAAGCATCTGTACTTCAATATTTTATCAACATACAAAGCACAGAAGAAAGCAAATTACATAAGATGAAGATAGAAAAATAGAAGAAAAATGCTGCGGAATCCCCCACAGAAAACTAAAATAACAGTGATAAAATAACACAGTCCCAAGTATTTTTCTTAGGTTTGCAAGATGACCCAAAGTAAATAAAATGCCAATGATAAAGAGACCTTAGAACCAAAACAGTATTGATTTGATGGATTAATTGATTTTTTTTATTTAAAGGTTTATTTTGAACATAATGAAAGAGAAAAAAAGTGAAATGACAAAATCAAACAATGGCATGTTCAAGAAGGAATAATAAGAAGTAAAAATTCATCAAATCCCACCACTTCTCCCTGTATCAATGATTTATATATTCACATATATTACAAATAATGTAATATTATAATAATATATATATACATTGTTACCATCACACAACTTTATAATAATTATGATGATGATGATAACAAAAATTGCTATAATAATAATGAACATTCGTTATCATTATCAACAAGAAATTGCGCTTACTTCTCTGGCAACTCACTAAGAAGTGGAGCAGGACAACATCAACTCTGATTGGCTGTTTTCACACTTATTTCCACCAAGTCTGATGGGTGTAATATTCTCACAGCTGATCACAGTAATAGATCTGAAATTATCACGATCACTAATTGAGATCATATCATTTATATTTGGTGCGACCAAAGGTGTCTTAATGCAGTCAGCAAAAACTTTTCCCTCCACCAAGTCATTCAAAACCTGTGAATAACTTGTTTACAGCCTGACTCACCACGAGACCCACTCACTGGAAAAAACTAAACCAAAGCAAATTCTACCAGAGATGTCTGTCACTTACATCAAATGTTGGCAGGTATGGTTCATGGTCCATGGTGATGTAGAGCAACACGTTGATTAGTTGTGTGTCAGGTGAACCTTGAGACACACTCCTCAAACTAAGTCTGTCTTAAGCACATAAAATAAATCCAACAATGATTTCATCAAATAACCAACATCAACCACACGTGAATATCATTTCCTTTCACCGTTAATCACACCTTGATCTGCTCCTGTCAGGATTACCTGGACCTGGCGGCATCCACACCAGCAGATGCCCTGCTCTATGATGACGCCCTCTCTGAAGAGGACACACCACTTGTGGACTGTAATAACGCCCCTCTCCCTCGAACCCTCCCCTCCACATGGATTGAAAACAAGCTCTATGGTAGAATCTCCCACGCATTTACCAGATTTTAGAAACAGAACACAGAACCAAAGCTCACTATTTTTTTTAAACTATTTGCCTTTGGCTTTCCAAAGTCACACCTCTGTGACTTTGACTTTTTGTTGACATATCTCCCATTTCCATTGTAAATGAGAGGTTTAGTGTAAAAGATTGTGTTGATCTCTGTCTTTCGTCTGGACCTGCTTCTAATGTATAGTGACCAAAAATGCTACGTTGTAAATTTTGAATGTAACTTCATTTTAATTTAAATGGCACTGCCCAAACTCATGCTTCATGTGTTTATAATTTAAAGATGGTTATTTATTCATTCCATCACATTTCCATTGCTATCATTCCTTTATTTGTTTCTACTGAAGGAGCGTAACATTTGAAACAGGTCCATGCTTAATCAACCGCTCTGTGTTTCTTGATTTCCTAAATGTCCTGTCTTTTAAATGTGTATTTTAGCAAGTAACCGTAATGATTTTACATGCTGAACAGAGAAACAGTAAAGTTCTTAAATGCAACTCTCTTGATTTAAAGTCAAGAACATATTGGATTTGTTCATTTTTAGTCAGCTTGCACTATTGAAAAGTTACATGAAGGCAGCTATAAGTTGAAAACACAGCCATGAGCGAAACTATAGTCTGAAAATAAGTTAATAAGTCTAAAAATAAACTGTATTTATCACTTCTTGCAGCGCATGCAAGACCCTGACTTTACACGTCTTTGAGTTTTGTTTCAGAGTTTGAATTGGGAGCCTTACTGTACACTGTTTGTCTTTCCCTGAGTTCAGAAAAATGATGTGTTCTCATTTTTAGGCATGTCATACCCGAACTGGCCAGAGAAGAGCCCGGTACCACTCAACAGACATGATGCCACTAATCCAGTCTTTACAAGATATGCCAATGATAGTGTTTATGCAAACTGGATGGCTTTGCCTTCACCTGCAAAAGCTGTGGACAAGTTTGATAGCTAGACACGATTCAACCCTGTCTCAAAGTTGACTGTATATTTTCATGTACAGTCAACTGATGTGTATATTTCACAAAGACTGTATATATGTTCTCTGATACTAAAGTTGGTTCCCTCCTGTTTCTGTCGCACGGTGTTCAACAGTTCAATGGGGTCAGTCAAGTGCAAAAGCAGCTGGATCAATATAGGCCATGCTTCATTCAGCTCTTTAGTCATACTTATTACCTCATAGGTCATGTTGGCCAAGTAATAACACTGCATGACTGTTGTACCAGATTGTATGCCAGTGTAAATGTCTTTTAAGTGCCTGTGCTGCTTCTACAATAGTCTCGAACCATGAATGTGCCACTGCAACAATCTTGTTCCAGCCCGGGAATAAATGGGGGACATATTTACTATCACCTGTTGTAGACATCAGGGGGGTTGAGTGGACGAAAGCAAATTGCTTCACATGTTCTGAAATTTCAAACTTTCTACTTAGACAGTGCCCTTCAAAAATGTCAAAGAGCTTTTTTCATGTTTCACCACCAAGATGACTCACACCGTTTTTGCCAAAGAAATGACATGTTTAGCGAACAGTTATTGTTTTCCGTGTCTTTCTTTTGTACATGAAAATATCACCTCATGAGTGCTACTCCCGTGTAATGACATGAGATGTAATGTAAATTGTGACCATGTCTTTTGTAAGGCTGTTCAATTTTTGATTTACTGTATTGGCAGTCTTTATGGAAAAAGTCTGATGTGAACTGATACGTGTTATCACTATTCTGTCGTTATTATAAGATTATGTTCCAAATAAAAATGAAAACAAGCAATGTGTGAAGTATGTTTGACTAATTCATATCAAAACCAAAAACCTGAAATCAGCTTTTATTCATTATCAACAAGTTTTCTTGTGCTGTGTGTTGTCTTTCCACTTTCCTTTAACTCATCATTCACTGGGACCTTAAACAAAAGGCTGTTTTTAAATCAGTTTAATTGGTTTAAAAACAATTCAATCCATCAATCTGCTTTCACCATTTTTTTTAAACATGGATATAAAGCAATAATGCTGGATATTCATACTTAATGTGCAGATTTTCAAATCACTATATATTCATTAGTTGTAGAAATCCTTAAATCTGTCTGTCAAAACCTTCTTTAATCATGAGATCTTCATGAGATTTGCCAACCTGTTGCGGTCATCACATAAGGATCTGCTAACTGGCCCCCCCTATCACTTTGGTGGAACGGGCCTCAATCACCAAGGTCTGCCCATAACTCTGCTCTCAGAAGGCCTCCAGGGGAAATGTGGGTTTGTTGAGTGGGGAGCCTTAAAGAAGATGCAGCAGTGACTAAGAGTTTGAGACAGGGGCTGAAATAAGAGTTTTCTAAAACTGGGGTGGGAGTCCTGCAAGGGGTATGTGATAACGTTGCAAAAAAAAAAATAATAATAAGTTGCATCACAAAAAATCAAAAAACCAGATTTAAAACACTATCAACAGTATTTAAGTCAATGAAACATCACATAGGGCACAATTTCAAAAACATGATATATAAGGCTGATATAATCTTGTAAATGTGATAAACAATGCTTCCTGATTGGGTAACACTTGTCTTTATAGGTCTGCAACTTTCAATCAGGTTAGGTAATAATTAGACAAACTTTTGGTATTATTTCCTTCAAATTACTCCCAATTTTTTGACAACTAAGTCAAAATTAGCATGTAACTTCTTTTAAGTAATTTAATTGTAAAACTTTATGGGCCCTTTCATATAAGCATATCATTTATCTATAATTTGTATGTTATCTCAGTTATGCACTTGTTTCCAAAGAAACTGGTAAAACTACAGTATATAAAATAAATATGTAATTATCAATTGCTTATTGGGAAAATGAATACATTCACCCAGTTAAGATTTCCAATGTAATTATCATTACAGGACACTATGGTGCTAACTCCATATTACTCAAAATGTATTAAAGAAATTAGCAGCTATTCATCCATTGATTTTGGAAGAATTATCCATACATCTTGATGTGAATTGTGATTTACTCTAAAATAAATTATTTGCAAATTTTCACCAACTTGCAAAATTTGAAGAAATTTCAAAGAAAACAAAAAAAACAAAAAAAAAAACACATTCTTACTGCGACCTGCTTGTAATTAAAATTGGACATTACTTTACAGCATATACTTGCCAATTATTTCCCAGTTGTAAACACACTGGGAGTAGTTTCAAAGAATTTAAAAAAAAATCTACTCAGTACCTAACTACGGTGAAATTTACAGACTTGTAAAGTAAAGTGTTACCCCTGATTGACAGAAGTAAGTCCTCCTTGTAGCCCTGTAGTTACACAAACAAATGTACAATCAGAATTTATGGATTTTTTTTTAATTAAAAATTTTATACAGACACTTTCAGCTACAAAAATTCAAGTGGCTGAAAATTTATATCAGGCAAGAATGAAACAACATTTGACTTTCTAAGGTTCAGAAATTGGTCTCCAGGGTGTTGGTATAAGAAGAGGGACAGCAAACAACTGTCTGAAACATTTTGCTGGAATCAAGTTGATTACAAACAGGTATTTTTCATTACACAATGAAAACCTCCAATTTCCACGTTTTCTTTGGACTATTTTTGCAAACAAACACTGCTCAAACATTTTAACAGCCTCATATATTTTGGGGAAAGTTGGGTTGATTCTGAAAAGTCTGTTCAAGAAACAGAGGCTGATGAAGAAAAGTCTAACCTAATGGAATGGAATAGGTATCGTGGTTATTCAATTCAATCAAGACTTCTTTAACAATATCTTTAACTTCACTTTATTTCTCACCTCACTGATCATTATTGTGCTGCTGTAATACCCTGTTGTAATCAATTATGATCCATTATAAAGCAAAGTCTGAGAAACAAATCAACCTAACAGATGCCACATGATCATAAAATGTACAAAACAACAACAGAGATTTCAGTTTTCATTCTTAAAGCTGTTACACAAGTCAACCGAACAGCTGCAGAGTAACAGTGCTGAATGTAAGTGTCATATTGATAAGAGGAACAACAACATAAAGTTACCAACATTTGATGTATAAAAGCTTGACAATGTGTAAAACAATAAAATAACAAACACATGATTTGATAAAACTACCACCTGCTGAGATTCAGAATCATATTTCCAGTTTCAAAGGAATCTTTACTCAAACAGAACCAAAGAGGTTTTTGTTTCATTAATCTTTAAAAAGCTTTGTATCCCTGTTACAAGAGAAGATTTGGGGTTTTGATGATCCTTCTCTAAAACAGAGAGATTGATGGTGTAAGTGGTTTATTGAAAAGGCTTTGTAATAATGCAGTTTCATAGAAAACTGTCAAAAGAAAATAAAAACCAGGATCTTTTAGCTCATGGTTCTAGCTGAGTGCTTTAGCGGTCTAACATAGTTCAACTTGTAAGCTAGCAAATGTTAGCTTAACCAGCAACTAAACGTAAGGTTCGAACTCTTAAAATAAAAGGAGTAAATACAGTCTTCTAAAATCCCCAAAAAACAGATGCTTTAGCTGCCTTTTCATGGAGAGTACAGTAAAACATTGGCACTAACATTAGCGTATGTTAACAGCGTATGTTAGCATCCTGAGTCAGGGCGTTGGAGTGGTGACGTAAAACAAGAGGTGATTATTCAGATGAAAATCTCACAAACGCTCCATTTATGGCACTTTCTTGTATTAAAACTAAGCATTTTAAGAAACAATAAACTCCATTTCTTACTTTTATACCAACTTATTAAATAATCAAAGTTGTTTCCTTATGACTTTGGCTCCAATCCCATACAGAGATTAAACACTTGGGCTTGGAAATGGAAACAATGTAATCTGTCCGTGGTTCCTAGGCGGTCCGTGACATTTTTGGTTGATTGGGAAATGTTTTGTATTTTCAAGTATTCGTTTTCAAATACTTCTTCTTACTCATATTATTGTCTTCTTTCAGTCAGAAGTCAACACATTCAGCAACACAGCAGCTCTCTCAAACCGCGCACAAGTTCACTTAGCATTCACTTCTAGTTCCTTAAGACAGTTACTTGGTCTGCAAAACATTTTCGACTGGTTTAAAGTTTCTTGTTTGATCAGTTTAAATAATTCTCAGGTTTAAACATGGAAAAGTAAATTGGTCAGATGACTCATTTACCTACTGACTTGACTCAACTTTCTCCTAAGGTAGGGCAACTTGAGCCACTAGACCCTATTTTTTAGGAGGTCATATTTTCAATGCTTTTTGTCATATCAGCATTCCTAGCATTTACACTGACAGGAAACATCATAAGATACAGGTAGACGCTTCATTTACCCCACTCTCCCCTACTGCCTCAGGTTAAGAAGCTAAACATGTAACTGCTCATTTCATCTGACTGATTTTAAGGGGAGATATAACAAGTTTCCATGTGTACCTTTTGGATGAGTAAGCCTAGAAAAAGTAAGTTAAGACATTCAAACAGGTGCGACTCTGGATCTGGGTCTAGACACTGTGATTGAGCGCGTCAGTTACGGGACTCAAACGGTGGTTCATTTGGAGGTGGGATCTTCACATCTGATGGTTCCACCCCCCAGATCTCCCGGGCGTACTGAGAGATGGTCCGGTCACTGGAGAATTTTCCAGAGGCAGCAATGTTGCGGATCACCATCTTGGTCCACTCTTTGGGGTTCTACACAAAAAACAGAAAACAGAAGCTCCTGGTTTGTTCAGTAGTTATCAATAACGGGGATAACGGGGCGTTTATAAAAACACCCCGTTATCCAGCAACAGCAAAGATGAACAACTTTGCTGGACATTGCGATTATCAGGAGGGAGATCTACAGAATAAACACATTTACTGGAATATTTCATGATAGCAGGTTTGTGTGACATATTTATTGTAAAATACCAAATAATAGCCAGGGTAACCAGTTTATTTTTTATCACTGCGCAGACCAGGCATTTATTTGGGACCAGGCAACTATTTGAAACAGGCGTTTAATTCCTTTCTCACGAAAATCTTGTTCAGATAAAAAAAAGGAAAAATATGTTAAATTCAATCAAATTATTTATTTACGCCCGGAAACAGTTAAGACAGCCAGCACTAGCAGCAAACTTCTCATCTGTACTGTCACTCATGGTGACATAGATTTCTTCAGCCTTCGCCCTCATCATTTTTCGGGACACTCTCTCATGACGCACCCGCTTGCTGATGATCCATTCCCTCATGCTTAACTCCAGCTCCTCACTAGTCTTCTTCCTTCTTCCACACAGCCTGGCCCTTTTTCTGTCCTCCTCACAGAGACGTTGAAGTTCGGTTTTATCTTTTCATCAATCTCTCACTCTTTTAGGGTCGACAGAGAAGTGTTGAGCTGCTGCTTCTCCCGAGTGTTAATGAGCATATTCGACGACAAACAGTTTAAAGTTAAGGTTGTACTTCTTATTTTTTCACTGCACCGGGGTTTTGCAGACCTGTAAAGGGGGAAACAAGCAGCAGCAGTGGCTATGTCTTCTTCTTCATTTAATTTTTAAGTAAACTACTCCCGGCATTTAGTTGGAACGGGCGGGTATTTGTCAAAATATACTGCTACACCCAGCAGTTATTTGGGACCCGGCTATTGTTTGGTGTTTTACTAAGTATAATGTTAAGACAGGTAAAAAGCGCACCATTGAAAATCATTTTTAATAGGCAGATCACAGTTTGGCAGCAAAAAGTAACACAGTGTAAGCAACGATTCTCTCATAAATATAATTCTCTTTATAAACATTTGTATATAATTTCTCTCTAATACACTCAGAAATCAATTTTATGTCTATTACATTGTTTAATCTCCTAGAAGGAGAATAAAGTCAGCGTAATTTGTAATTAAGTGTTAAATCAGGCGACTGGACTTACCTTGTACAGCTCACTGACTCTCTCCTGACTCTTGACGTAGGCTTCAAAATCAGCAAACACCTTAAACCTGTGAAGGAACATGGAAAATAGGCAGATCACTTACACATTCAAATGATGAAACAACAAAAACAAATGTTTCTCTTAATTGAGCTAGGTCAACATTTCAGTCTTTGTGCTCGGCTGGGCTGTACGCATCCTAGACTCACTGTCAGAGCTCCCTCACACACACACACACACACCTGTCATGGTTCATCAGCATGTTGATGAGGTCTGCAAAGAGCTCGGGCTGTGTGGGGCTGAAGAAGCCGCCCTGAATCTGATCCACAGCAAGTTTCAGCTCCGGCAGACGCTCGTAGAACTCTCTGGCATTATACCTGCAGGAGACACAACACAGGTAAACAGGAAGTGATGTCATTCACTGCACAGAAACACTAGAGGGAGACTTCTTGAAAAAAAACTTGAACCCTCCAAACAAGATGACCTGTCTACAGGATGATCCCTGAATCTGTCTTCTACTGACTTCCTGAACTGAACTCTACACTTTTGGTGCGTTCAAAGTTGTGATGGTGTTTTCATTTTGAGCAGAATGAACATTAAATCAATTTGCATTAACATTAAGTAAGAGTTATGAGTAAAAGAATAGGAAGTGATGTAAGGCCTCCTCACCCCTTCTTGTCCATCTCCTCCACATCTTTCACTCTCATGCCAAAGATGAAAAGATTCTCCTCCCCCGCCTCCTCCGCCATCTCCACAGTGGCTCCATCCATGGTGCCGATGGTCAGCGCGCCGTTCAGCATGAACTTCATGTTTCCTGTTCCTGATGCTTCAGTCCCTGCCGTGGAGATCTGCTCAGACAGGTCAGCAGCCGGGATCACTGGGAAATCAAACACACATTCAGAGCAGCTGATATGAACAAGGAGACGAGCAGCTGTTCCTAATAAGATGTCCAGCGAGTGCATGTTACCATGGCGATGAATAATTCATGACTAACAACTTCTCCTTCAAAAGAGCTACCAAATAAGTGATCCTTTCCTCTCACCTTTTTCAGCCAGAGACACTCTGTAGTTTTCCAGGAAGATCACCTTCAATTTGTCTCCCACCGCAGGGTCATTATTGATCACCTGACCAATGGAGGTGACCAGTTTGATGATCAGCTTCGCCATGTGGTAACCAGGAGCCGCCTGAGGTGAGGAGAGAGACATCAAACATCATTAGAGTTTAACAAACAAACTGTCTCATTTATTTGATGTGTTTCATTTCTTTGTAAACAGATCAAACCTTTCCTCCAATCATCACCGTCCTGGGAACAAACTCCCTGTGAGGGTCCAGCTTGATTCCTGAAAACACAAAAAACTTATCTTAGAAATGCTTCACAACACTTTCTTGACACTTACACAGATCTACCAGCAGGGGGGGAGAACACTTACTCCACATTTACAACACTGATGTTATCAACTTCAAAATCACATTATCAATGTCATACAAGATAAAGTCACATGCACACAGCACATCTCTACACTGTTAGCAATTTCTGTTAATTTACAGCCAATTTTCAGCTGTAACCTGCTGTTTTTATGTAATACAATTTTGCACAGTAGTCAGCAATGCATTGTGGTCTGGTAAATTTGAAGCGAAAACACAAAGACCCATAACGGTATGCTAATGTTTTAAATAACAGGAAAATACTGTACTTGTAGAAGAGTGGGCATGGATGCAACGTGGGGTGCAACCACGAGTGAGGAGGGCACACAGTGGACATAAGGCAGTGTATAGATGTAACACACAGGTGGCTGCTACATTCTATGCATTCTCTGTGGTGTAGACATTATTCAATGATATCCTTTGCTGGTCCAAACTGCCTGCAAGAGCAAAGACAGTCTGTGCGACCTACATGATAGACCCATGTATGCCAGGCTCTCATGTCCACTGCGTGCCTTCCCCTCTCATGATCACAAGGTGATGAACAGTAAAATACTGTTAATTTCTGTTACAGCAAAAAACTGTTTATTTTTATGGTATTTTACAGTAATTATGTTAAAATACACACTCAGCATTTCAACATAATTACTGTAAGTTCTCATATCTCATGGATCTCTGTAAGAAGGAAGCAGCAGCTCTGTCTCACGGTTGTAAAGCGTGATGGCGTGCAGACAGGTGAGCAACTGTCTCTTGTACTCGTGGATCCTCTTCACCTGCACGTCAAAGATGGACTCTGGGTTCACTTTGACCTGAGTTTGGTCTGTCAGGAAGGAGGCAAACTTCAGCTTGTTCTCCTGGGAGCAGAGACACAGGGACAGGTCAGAGGGACAGGCAGGCAGATGGTGACACACACACACACTCTCACACACACACACACACACACTTACCTGTTTGACTTTGGCTACCTCTCTAATGAAACTTTCATTGTCTACAAACTGCAGGAGTTTCTTGATTTGTTGTAGGTCAGTGAGGAAGTCCTCTCCGATTCTCTGTATGGAGAAGAGGAAGAATTCAGATCCTGTCTTTGGTAAGAATCTTGTAGTGAGTCCTGTACAGGTGTTGTCAGGTGAGATATTACCTCCACGATGATGTCAGTGAGGCCGGGGTTACAGAGCAGCAGCCAGCGGCGAGGAGTGATGCCATTAGTTTTATTCTGAAACTTATGAGGATCCACTTCATAAAAGTCTTTGAACCTGCAAAGACAAACATCCCGATATTCAGATGGAGGAACCCGATCACTCTGACTCATCTGAAAACAGCTGATCGAGAATAGTTTAAGTCTAATCTGAGTGAAAGCCACTGATATAATAACACTGGAGAACAATTTTTAAAAAATTCTGTTGTGTTAGATTTTTATGATGACTAAAATTAAAACTGGCATAATTCAATTAGTGGAATTTTGCCTATCATATAGAGCTACTCGTGCCAAACCCCTTCAGTCCCTTGGATTGTCATGTCTGGCCCATAAATTTAAAACACTAGAACTTCTTGAAAAGCTGGGTCACTTTGAGCACTCACACAGTGTTTCTGACGATGTCTGAGTGGATCTGTGCGACTCCGTTGACAGCGTGAGATCCGACCACACACAGGTGAGCCATGTTGATCCTCTTCGGCTCCGACTCCTCGATGAGAGACATACGCCGCAGACGGTCGTTATCTCCTGGAAACATGGCTGCTATCCTCTAAAAAGAGAGTGATGGTAATTCAAGAACTGATTTTATACGCTGATGATGCTTTAACAGGTTTTTATTAAAAAGACAGAAAGTTAATCAGTTTGAAATAACGCAGCAGGTAAAAAAGACACAATTACCCACACACTTGCTTTTTAGTGTGTGCGCGTGTGTGTGTGTGTTCCTCACATCCAGGTGTCTCTGGTTGATCTCATAGATGATGAGCAGGTGTCGAGGCAGCAGCTGTTCGAACATGAACACTGGCCAGCGCTCCAACGCTTCAGGCAACACCGTGTGGTTGGTGTACGCACAGGTACGACAGGTGATGTCCCAGGCCTGCACACACACACACACACACACACAAACACACACACACACACACACAACAAACACACACACACACACACACAGTACTTACATACTGACAGAGAACCATTCCACTAACACAGACCATGTGATCTTCCTTTATGAGTCACTTAAATCTATCATGAGGTTTGTGGTCAGACCTTGTCCCAGTCCAGTTTCTCGATGTCCACCAGGATCCGCATCAGTTCAGGGATGGCCAAAGCCGGGTGTGTGTCATTGAGCTGGATCGCCACCTGATAGGAAGTCCAGGAGTCACCACCACAGAAAAAGAAATATTTTAAAAGGATGGCACCACCTCCCACAGTACAGGAATGGATTGATATGGTACATGATATTTATATTATGGATGGAATAACTTTTAGTTTGAGATCACAAAAAGATAAATTCATTCATCTCTGGACCAAATGGACAAACTATGTTAACCCCAGACAGACAGACAGACAGACAGATTTTGTGGATGTTGCTATTCAGGGGCCCAGCTACTCCCCTCCTTTTTTTATATATATACCTAATTTCTGTCGCTCTCTTCCCTCTAAAATGCTTCTTGTTTACTCTAACTTATACATGCTGTCTCTCCCATATTGTAAATACTTAAAAAAAATATTAAAATGAGGACTGCAAAGGATATGAACACAACTCTCTTTTTTGTATCACATTTACTCTGTATTTAATGACGTCCAGTCGCAATTATAAATATATTTTGTTTAAAAAGGGTGGAACTGACATTGCCAAGTATTATCATTTAATATTATTTTATCGTACAGACGGATAGATGTATGGATTTATGAAGCTCTGATAACTGATTTGTCTGCAGTATTAACAGTATTATAGTAGATGTTTTCTTTTTTTAAAATAATTATAGGAACACCCAAGTGAAAAACAAAATGACAAGCGGTACAATGCGTTTCTAACTAAATTCAACACAAAACAAACAACAAAAACAAATAAGAATACAGAACAAAAATAAACAAAAATAGAAAAGCAAAGCCCCTCCCACCTCCATCAACCATCAGACCTGTTTCTGCCCTCCCCAGCTCGCTGAAATCTCCTTAAGTGTAAGATAAAAAAGGTCATAAACAAAAGGAAAAGTGGTCAGCCCGACAACTTCGAACGATGACTGTTGAAGTTTCAAAGTCTTTGTAAACTTCCACTGGACCCCAGAGTGATTCGTGTACCGTTAACTTCTCTCTTCATTCACTCTTTTTGAGTCTCACCTTCTCAGGAAACGTGTCGAAGGACGTCCTCACCGGGTCTCTGCAGCCAAACTTTGAGGATTTAAACCTGCGGATAATGTCCTGCAGTGTGGCGGCCACCACAAAGTACTCCTGCTTCAGACGCAGCTCCTTTCCCTCAAAAAACTACACACACACACACACACACACAGACACAAACACACGCTTTCAGTGAGTTTTTAACAATAACTTCTTGGTAGCCAAAGATTAAGATCTATGAATCACAGTCATGATGGATAATTCAATAAAATGCTGAAGGTTTTATGTAAAAAAAAGGTTAATTATGGAGGGTGTATTTCTCTCCGTGTTGACTCTCACCTCAGGTTGCTGTCTTTGAAATCTCTCATTTTTAACCCTCTAAATAACACTTAATTCAAGCTTCATTAAACTTAGTTCAACCTTTTTAGACATCCCCTCCTCCACAGGACTCCAGAAACCTCCTCCACTGTTGCTACAAAGTCATTTTTTTCTGAGACTTTACCAACATGTAGTTTTAACATCTTACTTAAAGGGTCTGTAGTTTGCCTCTTCATGTATCATAATTAAATGTTAAAATAAGATTATAACACAGGTAAAGTTAAATGTTCGAGTACCAAAACTAATACTATGACAAAGCAGAGCAGCGTTCAAAAGACTTTCATTCCCAAAAACTAATTACATAAAGCAACTGAAATATCTTCAAGTGCAAGAGGGAAAAAAAATAATTTCCCTGAATAATAATCTTCAGAAGTAATAAGTTTAAGTATTATGAATTTATAGAGCACTCAGGACCTCTGAGGTGTACTCACGTTGTCGTTTGGATAGAGGACTCTGGAGATGTTTTCTGCCAAGTTTCTGTCCAGAACTGCTTCAATATAATCTCCAGCATTAACTGTGGAGCAGAAAAACTTTTTACATCAAATGAAACAACCCTGGATCACATGGTTCTGGTTCTCTTGGTGGTGAGCTGTCATGACACAAAGCTGTTTTCCTCATTGTTTTCTATTTCTTATCGAATTATTTCAAAGGCTGACCCAACCAAACATTGAACACAACATTTAACAGACACCAGGGTAAAGTGCTGAATTTTTTCATTTTGTTTTTCCAATTTAGATTTTTTTTTACAAAAAAGAAAATCCAAAACACAGCAAAATATAGAAGAGAAGTAAACACTATTGTATTTTCCAGACTAGCATGAAAAAGGGGAATGAATTCTGAATATTCTTTAACCCAACACTGCAACTAGCCTTAAAGTTTGGTCTGGTTATAGCAAAAAGAACAATTCTGAGAAAGGGAAAGTCAGTTACTCCTCCTTATTTTAAAGTCTGGCTGAATGACATGTTATCTTGCTTATACTAGGAAAAGATTTGATATACTTGATCTAATTTCTAACCTAAATTCCAAAAGATCTGGGACCCTTAAATGAATATATAAAGAAGAAAAAGAACAACCAGTGAAATAAGTATCTGTACATAATTTGTGTTGTACTGTGTAATGTTAAATATTATTCAAATTGGTGTTTTTGGTCATATGTATCCTTGCTCCTTATTCTGAAACAAATCTTTCCCTGCCTGGACATAAGTCATGGACTTAACACTTGGACCTTTAATTCAACCTGTACTGTCACTTTAAGAAATATTTTACTCCTCTGTACTGTGTATGGTAGTGTGTACATTAGTTTGTTTGTTTGTTTTTCTCTGTCTCTTGCTCTATAATGAATGTTTTCTGTTGTTGATAATCTATCATCTTGTTGTCTTATCAGGATTTTTGTTCCAGTCAGTCTCCCGAAGAAACAATATAGATTCCTCTGTGTTTGGATCATAATGTGGCAGGTTGATCTCTGCAGCGCTGCAGCAGCACAACCCTGAGTTTTTTTTTAAATTTGTTCTTCAGTTAAAAAACAGCCCTTACGGTCTAAAACAATGAAGATGATGAGGAAGAATGAGACGTACAGTTCTGCAGTTTGAAGTCGTTCGGAGCTTTGGCCGACCACAGCCTCATGGTGTTCACTGTGTTGTTCTTGTAACCAGGCACTGGAGTGTCATAGGGCATTGCCAACACCACCTTCACACACACACACACACACACACACACACACACACACACACACACACACACAAACACCCACACACNGTATCAGGAGTAACCTCAGACTGTTTTGAATCACAAACAAACACCTCACAAATGTTTTAACCCTGGAAACCCCGACATATCAAAACATAGTTAGAAAATTCAATTTTTTGGAACTGAGATGTTTACTGAGCCTTTTAACAAAATCCACAAAAAATATTGCTTTATCATTTCATTCATGATATATTTCTTGTTTCACATTTGACACACTGAGCAGTTCTTTGTACTATTTTATCAAAGCTTTTTTAGTACATTTGCATTCATTTCATGCAGAAAACACTTATTTAAAAAGAAAAAAATTACCGTTTTAATGTTATTCTTGCTGCAACCTCTTGAAAATAAAACAATGATTTTCCTGAAAATATGTGAGTGGATGATTTCATGAGAGAAGACATTTAGAAAAGGGCTAAAATACAACTTCAGCTGACTGTAGTGATATGACAATCCTTAAGGTGGTCGAATATGTTTTTAAAAATATTCTTAACAGGTCTTTTAAGAAACAATTTATCATTTTGATGAGATAGATGAGGTTAAATAATTTTAGGGACTGAAGGGTTTCCTTTTCTAGTAGGTTTGGGATATGTTTTTGTATTTTCTATCCCAGAAACACCCGTATACAAACTAAAAAAAAAAAAAAATCAAATTCAGAAGAGAAAACATATACAGATATGATTTCTTCATAGGTACTAATTTTATTTCTTAATGTCTGTGAAGCTGCTCAGCCTGGAAAGTTTTTTAAATTTCGATAATGTGATACTAAAATTAAAAACTTGGCCATATAACATTTACCAGTTACTGTTAAACTGTGCTTATTCCCCGTGGTAACATCTGTATGGTGCTGTATCAAACACATCTAAAACATCTGCCTGCACTGACTTTGTGTTTATTTGTATAAATAACATAATAATTATGATAGACACAGCTGATCCCACTAAATGATTGTTATGAAATCAATTCATAGATCATTTTCCCTCTGTGTCCTGTGTCTCACCTGAGTGTCAACCCACTTCACTCCACTCTCTGTGTGCTCCACGTGGCCGTAGAAGTGAACTGGCAGCATGTACTCTGGCCTCGCCTTCTCCCAGGGGTTACCATACCTCAGCCAATCATCTGCTTCCTCCACCTGTGTGGAGCAACATGAGAGCCAATGACACAATTATCCCAACTAAGGTCTCATCAGAAAGACACAGTTCATCCCAAAAGAGTTTGTGAAACAGCCCACTCCAAAATAACCCAGATCTACAAAAGTGTGCGTGCACCTCAGCACAGTGTTTGCTTTGTACAACATCATTTAACAGAAAATGATGGCTGCAGCATTCACAGAGCTCTTCAACAATGTCACAGTATCCATCAGTTACACCAGATGGTTGTGCCAATCAGCTGACTCTATTGATGTCTTTATGTCATCATCCGACTGAAGTTTGATCCAATCAGCTTTTACTGTGTTGGTTTCAATTTGTTGAGCTTATTTAATGACTGATTTTAAGGGTCTGTGTCAGCCCACTGTGGTTTAACTTCCACACATTAACACAGTAAACACATGCAGGTGTTAAAGATGTGACAGGAGGCATGAAATCACTCTTGGAAATTGAAAGCATCAGTAGAAATAAATAAATAAAACTCCTGACCCAAACTGTTTTATGCTTTTTGATATTCTTCGCTTATGACAATCACTCATATACATAGGATACAGATGATTTTGTTCTTGGTTTTGAAGAAAGATGAGACAAATTTGATGAATTAAACTTGGAAAAATGCTTTGATATTTATGTTGAATATTGGAAATGGCATCTGCATTTAATCTGGCTCAACTCACCCCCTCAACTCCCTCCTACACCAGGATACAAATGTATCAGTCAGTGTTTGCTTCTTATTGAGCAGCATTTATAAATCAGACCCCTGCTCTGTGTTTGTTTGTGTGTGAGAGTTGGCGTGTGTGTGTGTGTGTACCTGCCACCCATTGCTGAGCTTCTGGTTAAAGATGCCAAACTCATATCGGATGCCGTAGCCGTACGCCCCCAGGCCCAGAGTTGCCATGGAGTCCAGGAAACAGGCTGCAGCCGAGAACAAAGACGACACACACAGATCAGCACAACGTGGACTGTGAAGACATTCCTGCTGAATAAATGTGCTTTCAATAAACTGACTGTGAGAATATTTTCAAAGCAGCAAGTTTTATTTTATTTTTTTCACTTTATTGGGCTACTTATCAACTTAAAGATAACTTTTGACAAAAGTCCAATATTAGCTTTAGTAAAGGATTTTTTCTCTACCAGCTTCTTAATCAGCTGACCTCTCCCTCTGAGGGGGGGGGGCAATTTTTATTACCTCAAACTAAATTTTATTGCCACTCTTTGCTGTTTTTGCCTCTTTTTATCACTTAGATCATTTCTTTTGTAAAGGTAGTTTTCAAAAGTTTGTCTCTTTGGTTGAGCAGGGTTGAGTAACTCTGGTGTAGAGCAGAAAACATCTACTGCAAAAACTGTATCTGAAATTCTGACACATTTCCGGTTAAAGAAATATTGCACTGTTTGTGATTAGAATATTGTAACAGGACATATTGGGATTTTATCTAATTTGCTGTTAACTGCCCAGCCCTATTAGAAAGTTAAAAAAGACATGGAGTCAACTGATATTTAGGATGTGAAGGAATAGAAGAGAACATTTTTTAAAATGTAGGGAAACTTTGGCAGGTACGTAAGTTTAATATGTGAGGGTAAGAAAGGGGTTCTGTGCTTAGTGTTAACACAGTTTTAAATAAGAAAACTGAAAGTGTGTATTGTTGAGTGGGGGGATTGAGACATTCAGGAAAGTTTTGAGTCTTTATTGAAGTGAAAGCATTTTTAAAAAAGAGGACCTTTATGTCATTGTGAGGACTTGCGTAAAGCGAGATTACAGTAGTGATGTGAGGTATTTGTGATACAGTGTTGAGACTGTAGGAAAAAAAAAATGTCAAGGACACTTCAGAGGTGTCTGTGAAGTGAAGACATCTGACGTGTAGCACAGTGTTTGGTCTTACCAACTGTCAAGGCTTTACCCTAGTGTCATAACTGTTACTACAACCATGAAACTTCACAAATACAAACACTAAACTTTACCTGCCAGTCGTCCCAGACCTCCATTTCCAAGACCAGCGTCCTCCTCGATATCCTCCAGCTCCTCCATGTCCAAACCCAGCTACACACACACGCGCACACACAGACACACACACACAGACACACCATTGTGTTTTCTTGTGTTTTGTTTTTACTTCCTGATTGTTGTGGAGCTATGAGGAAGTTGAAACTATCAGAGTTAAAATCTTCACGGTCTCTAATTTCAGCAGATGCACCTGTGCAGGTTTGTTAACCTGGTGCTGTCAAGTGTTTGTTCATGGTGGATTCATGTAGGTTTCTTTAATCAATAGAACAAAGCTCCTCACCTGTTCTGCATGTCACAGGTGAGAAGTTACCTGGTAAATGGCCTCATCACAGGCATTCTGCAGGCCCAGGTTGATCATGGTGTTCTGCAGCGTTCTTCCCATGTAGAACTCCAGAGACAGGTAGTAAACCCTCTGAGGACAGACAGCAGGTACAAAAAGTCAAAGTCGGTTTATTTCTCACATCACACATCTATCTGATCAATAACTCAACACTTACCACACACACTCACACTGACAGCTTAATGTGTGTGTGGTGAGCTGCAGTAATCAGATTAATGTGTCTTGATCTGATAGCCCGAGCACTCATTTCATACAACAACTCCACTCCTTTGTTTGTCTCTTCAGATTTACAAAGGCTGCAGAACAGGAAGTGTTTTTGGGTAAATTCATGATCAGATCAGGTAACAGAACGTGGACAATCAGGACTTCAAGAATGATTAAGATCTTTCTGCTGCCATTCTGTTCGATTTTCTCATCTTCTGTGTTTTTAAATGTTATTGTTTTGTTCTGGTGTCAAATCAAGTTGTTTTTCCTGTATATGGCGCTCTAAAATTTCACAACCCCATTCCTATTCTCTCATTTACCTTAATACCATGGCACCTTTCTGCCATCTCAAACACAGTCTCATCGTGCAGGAAAAAAACAATAATGTCTCGTCCTTCAGCACTGGCTGCAGATCCATCATCTACAAACATAATGCAGCATCATTCTGTCTGATTCCTACATGTTCAGGTGAGTAAAAGGTGAGACAGAGCTGATTATCCAGCAGAATGGATTCACATTCAGACAAATAGTAGAAAGGAATGATCAAGCAGACAGACTAGGTACTGAAAAAACTTTGACTTCTGATGTTCCCCATTCTGACATTAACATGTTCTGCAACCATTGACACACAATGATCACTGATCTACTTGAATAGTTTTGGTAGAGAAGACCAGAGTCAAACAAAAAAGTGTAAAGGCCTGTCATAAGCTGCAATATTTACTGAATTGTTTTGATGTAGTAAAACTTTAACTGCCTCCAAAAATAAAAAGGAAAACAAAACAGAACTGGGTCAGAAGAAGGTCAGAGAAAGACAAACCAACTCCTTTTGTAATATTCAGAGATTTTTTTTCTCCGTACTATTTATCACATAACCACCTCAAACATGATTTAAAAGTTATTTTACAAGGATAATAATATTAGCTTTTAAATTCGGCTTAAACGGAATACCTCAAAAGGGACTACATTTGACGATAAGCAGCAGTTATCATCAAACTGTTTTCAAGTAGTGAAGCTTCAAGTGTCCCTAAACAACAGAACTGTAGCGGAAGGTCAGAGAAACACAAACCAAACCGCTTTATAATATTCAAAGATTATTCTTCTCCATATTATTTATTATTTGTAACCACCTTATAGATGATTATTAAGCTATTTTACAAGATTAACAGAATTAGATATTTATTTCGGCTTGTACTGAGTACCTCATAAGGGACTATATTTGACGATATTTAGAGTAACAAGTGGTTGGTGGTGTTTTTTCTCAGGCCCTCTGCAGGTCTCAGCCTTCCTGAAATAAGTAAAGAGGTTCCGTGTGTGCCGAGTGTGTGTCAGGTATTGAAACACCCTGAAGGAAGATGCATGACTTCATAACTTAAGCTCATAGTTGGATAATCACAGAAAAACCAAACCAGTGTAGTTTTCCAGCGGGGTTCAGTGGGAGCTCCCTGTCGGCTGCTGTGCTCTCACCTTGGGGTCCGTCTCGTAGTAATACTGCTGGGTGCGGATCCAGCGGCCCACCAGGTGGTCCCGGACCGTGTGGGCCAGGGCGAAGTAGTAGTCCCTGGGCGTCGCTACGTTCCTGTCCTTCACCAGGGTGAAGTGGAGGTGTCGGTTAAAACTTCGTTTAATCTCCACCACGTCTCCGAGCCCGGCGATGCCCCGGACACTGATCTGCCTCCGCTTCTCCTGGTCGGTGAGCGGCGCTGCCATGGTTCAAGAAAACAACCACGACTGAAGAGACTGAAGAGACTGAAGTTTGTCCTGCAGAGACAGGAGGACTCCACCTGGCAGGTACAAGGAAGACAACACGCGGACACGCCCACTGAAAACTTTGACAGCAGAGCAGTGGGCGGGGCAGAGCCTGAGAGGGGGCGTGGCTCTGGATATATAAGTATCACAAAGATATCTCACTCTGATGCTTTGTCCAAGAACCAATTTAATGCAGCAACACCAAAACAGACTTTTTAAGCACTCTATAATACAAACTACATTGATGGTAATAAATTACATAAAATAAAAGCATTAAATAAATACAGACTAGCGCCTGACTGATATGGGATTTTTGGGGCTGATACCGATACTGGGGACAAAAGAAATCTGATATCCAATAAATCAGCCAGTATCCCATATATCTGCTGATATATAAAACAGGAACATTTATATACATACACAGGGTATATATACTATACAAGAACACAAATTGTTATAATACCCGACATATGATTTTGGGTTTGACACAGCAACGTATTACAGTCTTTTATCAAAAAAGGGTAGATGTGTGTATTAACAGGAGCATTTGTCTGTTTATTTCGGAAAAAAGCATCTTACATGACTTAAAAACATTATGATATAGTCCTATATTAGTTAATGGTGGACGTGTGAATTGACAGTATCATTTATCATTGGCAGAGTGCAGCATGCAGCCTGACACAAACACACAGGAGATCTACACACACAAAAAAAAGTTTATACATCAGCTGCATAATGGCTGATGTCAACTAATCGGTGACATGCTTTTAATCGACTCCACCGATTAATCAGTTGAGCTCTAATACAGACTTAATTATACGTAACAAAAAGTGTTTTATCTTTAGTAATTGTGCCACATGCAGTGTTTAACCCTTTAACAATCCCACCAAGAAAAAAAACAAATATTTTAACAAAATATTTTTTTGGAATTTCTTGTTGCAATGGGTGGGTAGTAGCCACAATCTTTCTTTTCTTTTTCATACAAACTGTTTAGTTTTTAAAATATTGGCCTCTACTCAATGGCTGAAGTGTCACGTAGTGATTATCATATGAAATTTCATACAAATAACACAAATAATAGGAAAAGTCACATGAATTGCTAAGTTAGAATGACATTCATTTCTCATAAATAACCAAATCATTGAACAGTTATGATTTGTGTAACTATGCCACAAAATATTGAGCAATGTTACTTCAACCAAGGGAAATATTGAATTAAACAAGCAAAAAAGAAATTTGTAAATTTGAAAAAGTTAAAAGAACAACGTGTAAAGCAAAGACACATTTGTACGCCTTCAATACGTCATCTCAACAACTTGACTGTGGTAGTGCAACAAAAAAAGAAAAAGAAGTTCTTGAGTCTCAAGATCAATCACATACTTCTTCTAAATGGTCAAGATGATTAAATCACTCTGAGTTAAGTTAGGGACTCCTCTTATTGAAATATAGCAATGCACAATGGGTTAAACCAAATGGTCGGGGAGGTAGTTTAAGGGTTAAGGTTTAGATTTTAATATTTTGCTTTGGTAAGGAAAAGGGTGTTTGGGACACTATTCAGGACAGTTACGCAAGTGTTAGAATTTATTGAATGCGCTGGTAGGTAAATTAATTTAACAGTGATAATTAAAATGAACCTTTTTCAAATAGCACTTTTGAAAACAGGGTTATAAAGTGCTTCACAACATAAAAATAACCCATAAAAGGAAAATAAAAGAAATGTGAGGACAAGATTTCATCAGCAAGAATAGAAATTTAACAGTAATAATAATAATAATAATAATAATAATAATAATAATAATAATAATAATAATAATAATAATGATAATTTTTAAAAAAGCCTAAAAAACCCTGTCTGATCTAATATTTATTTACCATAGCAGTCTCTGCAATTAGGTAAATAGGTGATATGATACATATAATGCAATAAATTGACTGAATACACTCTCTAAGCCAAAAGCAAACACCTTAAAGGCATTACTTGAGCTATTCAAAAGAAAGGTTGGGTCTGAATCACTAATTCCACAGCTTATAATAATTTTTTTGTGTTATCAAGACATTTCATGTCAGTGTTATTAAAGAGGTAGACAATCAGTCAGGGCAGATATAGAGAGTGAAATAGTGTGAGAAAGTAAAACAGAGAAATAACAAATAAGAAATGAAGAGCGGAAGTGTCATAAATGACATTCCTCATTGCAAAACTACACGATGAAAGAGTAAAAGTGATGATTAATTATTTTCAGAGTGAACCATCTTGATCTAAACTCATCTTTGAAAAGCTTGCGTCATTGCGTCATTGATAAAGCGTCAGTCAATGCTGTTGGTATTTGTGGGTTTCAGAATAAAACGCCTTAGGAACAGATTAAGAAAAGTTCCTCTGTGGGTTCCTCGTGGTGTTTGGTGTTTTCTCTGAGCTCAGGTGAGTGAAAAGGTGCAGAGTCGCTTCATTCTCCTGAGAACAAGCCTCAGGCTGTTCCTCAGTGAGTTACTGAGTCTTTTCATGTTAATCTACTGTAAGTCCTGTGTTAGTGAGCCGTGATAAAGTTGAAACTGTTTGTCTCTTATCAGTTACCTGACTGAGCCCACCTGCTCCTCCACAACCAGTCCAGCTTTGACAGGTCCAGAACCAGAAGGTAAGAACTGAGTGAGGTCCCAGCAGAGTCCAGTTGGTCCTACAGTCTGGTTCCTCCAGAGCTGCTGGTGACACTGGTTAGACTGGTTTCACTATGAGACTCTACAGCCTAAAAATACAAATGAAGCAAACATGTCACTCTTATCTGGATCTCAATTCATGTGTTCTATAACCTCTATAATATGAAAGCCTGTTCTCCAGTGATGGAAAAAAAATCCCTAATTGAAGACATGTCAGTACAAGTTGTTTTCTTTATTGCCCTTCAAGTCAAAGTGGAAACTAATACACAGTGAACAAAGAAGAAAAAGCCTCTAGGTTCTTATTTACTCCAGATAACATTGCTATTGGTAAATCAGTGTGAATGTATTTACCTGGAGATATTTTTATGGACTATAGAACTGCCTTGAATGTGACCTATGACCCTAAAAATGTGAATATTGCATTTTGCTGTATGAACACCTGTAACTACACTATAGGTAGTAGAGCAACAATAAAATGCAGTATCTGTTTGTAATAATTTAAAACACATTTTGCTACATGCTCTGTCACATTGCCTCTTTTATTGCAGTGTCCTATTCAGAAATTCCTTTGATACACAACGATAT